>WXZC020000979.1:0-10262 GCA_011317855.2 Paelopatides confundens | reverse complement strand
TACACCGTGTCTTCTGAGGTTTGGAGTTCGATTCATGGTCGAGTTATTGCCAATGCTTTAAAATGGGACTACTGATGCACTGTTGGATGCTCAGAGTGGGGTCAGTTGGGTGTTTGGATGTAAAATGCCACCCGCCGTGAAGTGTAATTTACCAGCCACTTCGGCTCCCCACATATATGTGTCAGCTTAGCGTGATAACTTAAACTATAACTATAACTATAACTATGACTAATATACTGCAGCGGTGAGGTCACATCATTGATATTTGTGTTAACAATTTGATGAATTTGAGAAATGTTCAAATACTGTTCTACATAATCGGAAAATCAGACAAGCACATGCTTGTAATGTTATGTTCGTTTGGGTTTGTGTGATTAGCTACGATAACCAGAACAGTGCTCTTGCCTATCACTTCAGTTTACACGGACGCCAACACGCATAAATGGATAACATAATATGTTAATTAAAGAATACATTTAATTGTAACTATATAGTTAGAATAATTAATAATATAATTAATTTTTCAAACTAACTGTGGTAAATAATTACAAATACAAAACGAAATTGTATTGTCAAGAAAGTTGTCATGAAACAACTATGTGACGAGGACCTCAAGATAGCTTAGCAGATGATACAAAGGTAAGACCAAAAGTACAATAATTGATGGAAGGATGGAATAAATATTAATACAAACCTTTATGGTAAGTTTATGGCAGTAAGACAGTTGTATGAGATGAATTCAGCCAACAGGAAATGCTATCTCATAAGTGTTAATTTACAATATACATGGTTAACTTATAAAACATTCATTAATAAATATTATTTTCATGTTTATTGTAACCTATAAGGAGAACCGAGGCATACGTGATGTAATATTAGTAACATAATACAACTGCAGTAACAATGCATTTAACTTTCGAATGTTAAATCAGTGGGGAAAGAACAAACGCTTAACCTTTTACTTCATGTAACAATACTAAAGTCATATTCATATGTATTACATGTGTAGCTAATTCCATTTCCTATCAATGAATAGTCCACATTAAAATAATTTCCATTAGAACTGGTTATTTCTTGAAATATACAATAATATATATTTCCATTGGCGTGTGTTATGTGGCATTTAAGTTACAGTTCAATTGAAATTGTCAACTTCAAGTATACTAAATCGATTAATTTACCAAACCTTACATAAATGTTTAATATTGAACAAATATATATTTATTTTGTAGAGCCACGTTACAGAAAATATTCTTGCTCAGATTATGTGTTGTTTTGATTGGAATGAGGAGTTGCAGCTTTAACGAGGAGTCTTAAAAACCCAACCAGTCCTTTATTTCAATTCGCATCCAAGTAGATGCAAAGTGCACTGGTCTGCGAGATCTACCAGACATGTGAAAAGAAAAAGAAGGAAAATAACATTTGCGACTCATCGTTTGATCTGGTCTTATGATTGTAAAGGAGGAAAATAAAGTACAACAAATTTTACAAAATGTTATTGAACTAACTGATAATAATTACCAGTGATAAAGAATGAAAACCGTGTTTTACTTCAAATTTGTATAACAGAAGACACCGCCATACAACATGCATTGTACAAAACAATCTCACATGCGTCTGCTAATCATAACACGGGGAACATATTTTTCAAACTCACCAATCGAGTATAGGTTTCTTATAATATTACGTCTATTCGAAGCAGTTGTGTTAACATAGTATGCCTTTATTTGGCTTAAGTTATTTGTGTATCCATGGTACTGTCAATATGAACATTATCGTTAGCTACAGTGTTAGAGACAAATTGGAACTTGCGGGAACCACTGTAAGCTTAATGTTGATGTACACTTTAACCTTTATTACATATTAATATTTGCGATACCGATTGATATTAATTGCTTGTCTAACATAAATTACTTGTGTATATATCACTATATGTATCACTATTTGCTCTGTGAAAGTCTGCAAACCAGTGAAAGTATTACAATGGAAAATGAAAGTTATACCGGGAGTAGCATACCTACTGTATTCATGTGTAAGTAGTCAAAAGAAGAATCAGAGTAATCATAACATACCAGGTTTATTACGCAATGCGCCAATCAACAGTTATAACAATATATATATATTAGGTCATGCTACAGCGACTGTGTGGCCTAGTGGTTAGAGCATCCGCCTGGCAGTTGGGAGGATGGGAGTTCGATTCCACGCCGAGTCATTGCCAATATTTTAAAAAGGGACCTACTGCTGTACTGCTGGGTTCTAAGCGTTAAGGTATCAGAATGGGGCCAGTTGGGTGTCTGGATGTTCATAGTTTATAATTTAGAGTTTCAGTTATTTTACGACGCTATGCTGCCACATCTACATGTGGGAAGATGAAGTGGCTTGTAACTTACACTGACGTCGGGTGGCATTTTACATCCAGACACCCAACTGGCCCCACCTATGATTCCAGGGGTCCCGAAGACAATACATCACATGTAAAATATGTATATATATTCACCAAATTGGAAGTTCATCATCACTGCAGTTGAGGAAAAGTTCAAAATACACTTTTTCGCATTATTTTGACAATTTTACCCTTGACCTTGTGACCCTATGCCTCAATTAGTACTATACAAACATGGTTTATCTATCGAACATGTGTTGGTGCCGTGGGGTAATTTTTGCATATTGCCATGCGTGAATATTCTGAAATCGCGAAAGTAGTAATGACTTATCAAATGCATTTCATGAAATAGTAGTTACTCATCAAGCATATTTCGTGAATTTTGTAAGTACTGATCACACATATGTCATGAAGTAGTAATTACCTATCACACGAATTTCATGTAGTATTAATTATTTATTTTACACATGTTACGAAGTAGTAAATACTTAACAGACACACATTGTCATGAATTAGAAATTACGAACACATGTGATGAAGTAGTAATTCATAACCAAATATATTTCATGAAGTAAGGATTACTCATCAATTTCAATAAGTAGTAGTTACTGTCACTTTTCAGTTTCATCTGTGCTACATATGGATGTATTAATGTACATTTGCCTTTATTTTTTAATTTAACAAGTACTACCGGTGTAAAGATTGCGGCAGTTAACTCGGACGAGTAGTATTATTCCATGTAGTAATTATGTCGGTTGGCATACTGGTGCATTTTGCGATGCTTTATAGGCATACAGAGAGCAGGACCGTTGATGTGACAGATGATGTGAGAGAGAATGCTTCATTGCAGCATTGATACATATCACTTGGCCAACAACCAGTGGTATCACCCCACCCTTAAGGTTGTAACACAGACTTAGTCAAAAATAGGTGACGTGTACGGTGCAGGCAATATAAATTACCCCTGGTTCAGTGAACACGCGACAAAGCGGCTATTGTGAGCTATCTCTTGTGGACCTTTTGGAAATGGCAAGTTCACGTTTTGAAATGCATACAAATATTGGGCACCCATTTATGCAGTCATTTAGATTCCGACATATTTCATACCATGAATCTATGCTAAAATTCTAGCAGAGTGTTGAGATCACAAAATTGGCAAGCCAACATTTGAGGCCATAAGGAAATAATATAAGGGTATCATCATCCACGTGATTATTACATCCAGTCAAAGGAAGTACTGGCGTGAGAGAAATCTTTCCCTGGACAGAGGGACAAACGACCTGGGAATCGTTATCAGGTCAACTTATTTCCCACGGTGATCATTATAGGGGGTGATTTTTTTTATTAGTACAGCTAAAGTAGAAGTGGAGTAATTTCCTGATCATAAACATCAGTAAATCTGTGCAGAATAAAAATATGTATTCAAAAGTGGTACAAGTTACTTTATTTAGATTCAATTCAGTTCAATTTTGGAGAAAATCGTTTATATTTTCACTAAATTTTAAGATTTTTAAGCTGAAGTGCAATATCCATTCCAAACATTTGACTTACTCCCGTCCTTTTTTAAATTTTGCTGGAATACACTGGCTATTCCACTATACTTCAGATGTAGTATTTGCTTGTATCATGTCAACATAATAATATTTTATATATGTATTTTAAAATTCAATGCATGAAAGATTTGAAAATATTGTTAATAAAATATTTTTATGTTAATACAACATTTTAATGTTACATGAGGCAAAATGTACCTTCATTAAACCTGGTCCAACATTATTTATTGAGCCTCTTACTTCCACACAATTAATGGTTCTCCAGAGTATTACCTTACAAAAAGCTAAGCTATGCAACATATGCATTATGCGTCATACTCCACACTATCTCAATATATTTTTGAAATAAGGGGAAACACCACAAAATAACATGTGTAACAATATACAACAGTCAACTGTATTTTATCTCTGAATCAGCCACATGGGAAATAGCTGAGTAAACAGTACCGTCGAGGCAAGACAACTCAAGGTGAAACTGCAAGTCTGGTTGACGGTTTTATTACAGCACTTTTTCCATGAAAAATGCGGTATCGGGTACAATGAAAAATACAGGAGAGCTACGCGTAATGTTATATTCTGGATAACTTCAATATTGATTTATTTAACATTAATCCAATCCAAGAGGTTCGGCGGTTTATAAATTTATTTATCTCATACTTTTATCGTCATTTTATCGATAATGCCACACGTATTACAACTTACTGAAACACACATATTGATAATATTTTTACAAATGTCCCAGATAATAATATCACTCTTGGCATAATAAAATATGATATTTCTGACCATTTATCAATTTGTGTTCTTACTCACCAAAAATCACTTAATGCATTAAAACCATTCTTATCCAACATTTTTCTTTAGACCAATCACTGATGACAATCTTCAATTATTTCATAATCTACTTTCTCGTGAAACGTAGACCGATGTTTACGAGAGTATGGTAGTGATCTCGATACGGCTTACTCGATATTTATCAAATTCGTGTATAATACGTAATACTTATTTTCTTCAACAGAATTATATTGTTTGTAGATTATCAGAATCCCAAACCCAGATAACCGTCAAAACTATACCCGTTTTCGAAACAGATTACAATATGCTAATATATTAACAGGGCTGATGCAACATTACTGGGGCACCGTAAATTCCATTATTAAAAGTAAAAATAATTCAGATTCATTTCCAAATAAGATCTTTAAGTATGGTAATAATATCACTCATGTCAATTAAATTTGTACTGCTTTCAATGATTATTCCACATCTATTGGTCCCAATCTTACAAACAATCTTCGTGTGAATCATTCTGGCTCACATTATGATTATCTGTCTCACCCCAACCCCTATATTTTATTTATTAACCCAAATAAATGAAGAGGAAGTTTTATTGCGTATTTCACCATTTTAAAAGTTCTAAGTCCTGGTTGTGGTTAGATTAACGCAAAAGCAGTAAAATATTTTGTCTAATTATATTTTCAAGCCACTTACTCACATTTTCAATTCTTCCCTAGTCACTGGAGTAGTTCCATCTCATTTAAAGACTGCTCGTGTATCCCCAATTTATAAAGAAAATGACAAGTATTTTATTCATAATAATCGTCCTATATACTCAAAAATGTTAGAACGTATTGTGTACGACCGCCTTTATTCTTCTTAATATTTTATATCAGCATCAATATGGTTTTCTACATGGCAAATCTACTACACATTATATGTATTACAGATGTTAATGATTTGGTTAGTAATTATTTTGAGAAAATGTCCCTCATATAGCCAGCATGCATGGGTGGGTCCTAATTGGGCACAACTGGGCTCCTCCGTGGCTCCATCTGTGCTACCCAAATGGGCCCACAATAGGGCCTAAATGGGGCATATTTGGGCTAAAACAACCAAATTGACAAATCTGGGCTTAGTGGGTTTAGATTGTTCCATTTGGGCCTTATATTGGCAGTTATTGGGATTACATATTGGTTTCAATGTCCCCAAATGAGTATATTTTATTGACGACATGTGAGGTATAGTTGACGGAATTGGATTATGAATGTGGAAAACAAATCAGTCTCAATGTGAGAAGGACGTGCATGAAATTAAAATACCTAAAATATTACTACTAAGTAAAGTCTGCAATGAACAAACATGTTTTGTTCACATTCAAGTTAACTTCGAGAGTAAACCATCATTTTACGAATACGATGCAAGTATCTTCCACATAATCAAGATAATTGCCACACAAAGAATGATTTAACAAAATTCACTATCACTGAATGAACGCCAAGAAGTTACAGCATCATGCATACAGTAGCAGCACTAGTCCAGTAGCCATTTGACGAAATCATAGTGCACGTTGCTTAGCCTTCTCAAAACAACTTCGTGGCTTCATTGAAAACTCCTTTGACAAAACTGATGAAATGACAGTGTTTAAATTCAGTTGATGATATTCCCAGATACTGTTCACAGTTCACCCTACATTACATTACAAATGTCATCCAATGTTTCAACCTTTTCCAAGTGTAAGTTTCTTTTTTGTACTGTCTTTATACATGCATGTATGTGTGCATTTTTCTTTGCGAGGAGCCCAACATTTTGAGAAAAAAGTACCTCATTGTAAAAATGTGATTGGAAACCATTTGTCAATGCTGAAATGAAAGCAACGGTTTTGAATTTTATAATTCGTATCGATAAGTGAATAATTATAGTCAAACTCCAAATGCCCCTTTAAGTGAAATATGGCTTGTCAATCCGACATTGCGTAACAAATTAAAATCGAATTGACCAATCATATTTCAAGAAAAGATATGTGTACAAATATAAATGTACTTAATTGTTTGCGTCTTTCATTAGCCTAATTGTCTTTTGAATAAGTTATTGTTATCTACCTAATGTTATACTTGACAAACTACCACAAGAGAGAAAGATATTAGATTGTTAATATTACACATTTCCGAAGAAATTTTATGATAATTAAGTTTAATGAAATTATCATCGTCCACAAGAAAATTATTCGACTTCGAGAAACCCTGATCTCAAATTTTGAGGGAATAAATTTAGATCCAAATGACACCAAAATAATGATCCGACTGAAGGCCGGAAAGAAAATAAAAACAATTACAGATATAGTCTGCTCATGATTTTTAGAAATTAGGAAAAAGTCTATTCTACAATGGATACCAGGAGTAATGTTGAACTCTACGTAACCTCAAAAATAGGAAAATTGCCCCTGCCGCCCAAAATCTTAAAAATCGAAGGAATTATTGCAATAAAAATATCTAAATATCTTGCTCTTGCTCGAAAATTATCCCGTTTTTATTAAACAATTAAATTTGAATAGAAAATTAAAATCCCCACCATTCTCTCCTGCAATATCAGACAGGTTTGAAACAATATCTAAATTTGAAGCATAGATATGAGTAAACGCACCCACCTAGACCCCCTCCCAACAAGACGGAGATTGACGAACATGTGTGCCCCTATCAACGCATACTGTACAGGTCACTAAAAACAAGCTTATATTATATGGTTACTAAGTCTGGGTTCGACAGGTATGGTCGCTTTATTAATACTTAAGGCGACTACACGCACAATTGTGCTATGAGTTGCACTTTTTGAAGTATATTGATGTTCTACAATTATTCATTCTTTTTAAACAATTGAAAAATGTTGGCAAAAATTGCCAACACACTCTACTCTTGTTGAAAATTGTTGAAAACAAAACGTGAAAAGAAAACATTCTCACCCCATTCGTTTTTTCCGATGCAATTCATCACTGTGGGTGCTGAGATTCATGAATAAATTACAAGTCTTTCTTTTGATTATGCAAAAAACACAGAAACCTTCCTGTATGCTAACATGACTGTCTGAGACCTCTGGAATTATGGGTAACCAATTTGAGGTCAGTCGTTAAAACACGTAGGAGTATGTTCCTGTAAAAATATCAAGTATACACAAGTAATACGCCAAAGTACATATATCAGTATGTACGGAGAGGTTTAATAAATCATTATAAGTAACAGTGATGCAATAAAAACCAAAGAATAAATTAAAGATACGATCATTCCCGAAGGGGAAAACATTGAGTGGCTTATCGATGCAAAGCCAGACTGACTATCCCTGAAGTGAAAAGGCCTAAATAAAGGTTGGCCAAAATAGAGAACAAATCAAATAAACATGACAGAATACATGTGATCATCGATATCGAAAGTAAGGAAATTGCAACATAATGATGTAATGCAATTTAAAAACAAAACAGACTATCATTTGGAAATAGTTTGATCAAATTAAAATAAAAAGACGGCTCATATATAAGAAAACATTTTATGATGAAATCAACATTGATAAAGAATTATGTAATAGTCATGAAGGTATTATACTTAATTAGTAAACTTAAGCTTAAATAAAATGCATTTCTACTAAAGTAAAACTAATTTCACGTGTGCTTAATTGCATTCCACTTTACTTAAATGGAATTAAAATTATGTTCAAGTAGATTAAAGAGGTAAATAAAACAACGGCTTTCCATGTGGTCGTTATATTTTCAAGTATGCCTACATCCCGTGTCTATCGATACACAGGGTTCACTCTAAATAAATGAAAGAGTGAAAATTCATTCGAATGGAGTGATCACTTGCTATTGAAAGAGTGAAAATTTACGAGTGAATTTTCACTTCTGCTGGAGTGGGTTTTCACTCTTACACTCTTTCAAGAATGAAAATTCACTCTTTCAAAGATTGAAGCCAGTGATCGCTCCATTGGAGTGAATTTCACTCTTTCATTTTTAGAGTGTTGTTGTCGTACTTCCTGATCTACGGTCCGGTCCGTATTATATAAGTCACGTATATGTGCAAAATGTTATTCAGATTAATGGCACAGCTACGTGACATACAGACTATAGGCATACATTCCTAATATTCAATGTCATTTTAAATCCAATAATTGATGGCGGGTTACAGATGTATGATATGCTAGAAAAGTACTTCAACTATGCACTCAGGATTTAGAAGCCCTACTTATTTTTTAATATTTCCTATCAGTAATGATGTTCTAACATATTCTGATCACAAACTATAATTTCTTGATATGTCGGTCACCTGTGGATATCGTTCTTTCATCTAAGTGGATATATCCACATGTATCTATCCTGATCCTGCGCAACTCGGTCAAAAACCCAATGAATACAAAACATATCTAACATGGAACTAGGTTATTCATCTGACAATGTGCAAGAACAGTTTGACAAGGTGAATAATATATTTAGGCTGCCTGAATGGACGGATTTAACGGTACATATAATATTGTAACAGTAACTTGTTTTAGCAAGGGACACGTTTGCAAATAAAAAGTATCTGTTTGGAATTAGAAATTGCCCTTCACTTTTCAGAAAAATGACAAAAGTGTTTCTCTTGGAAGTAAACAATTATCTTTTGAAAATAACAAGTACTCTCAGTGACTCATAGGACTTTTCGCAAAATTTGAAAGAAAAATGATGAAACCTTGCTATATATATATTTTTCCATTAATATTTATGTGACATCAGATCTCGCTGTATCGTTTGATTTATCTTTTGTATACCCTTGTACAGTATGTATACATTTATTAGATACATGAATTTTGCATGTAATCAGCAAGACGTGTAGGCCTATACTACGTCGTACCGGAAATCCAATTTGTTTTTTTTTAATTGGATTATGATATGTACGTGATATTACACTCTAACTTTGAATTATAATATATAAATTCCTGATATGTTCGTATCCTTACTCAATACCCATATTCTATACCGCTGTATCTTTGTTAGGAATGGCTGGATCTTCATTGGTGACATCAAAGTTTTCAACGCCCAATTGGATGCTAGGTAAACATATTGTACCGAAAATTAAGGAAACGGCGTTCCTTAGCGGTTTAAACGTGATTCTTTGGGAATGAATTAATCAAATTGTCGTGGTTTCTTTGTGTAAGGGTAAAGTAATGTAACAATAAATACTAAGTTTAAAATTAATCGTGGTCGTCTTTTCTGTTGTTTTTTTGTTTTTTTTCTTCTCTTTTTTTGCTTTGATTGCTGAAAGTATATTCAATGTTATTGTCCATAAGTTTTGTGATTCACAATTATTCAGTTTACTGAAAGTTATTACAATATTTGAACTTTTGTTTTTATTTTTTAAACTTTGTAATATATTGTATTGTACATTGCATGTTTGCTTGGATAAAACTGAAAGAAATGTCACGTGAGTTCCAAAGTTTAGGACCAATGAAGGTAAAAGCACGAGAACCAAATCTGGTACGTACCAGTGGCAAGGTAAGAAGTAAAGTGGCAGGCCGGGAAACAACAATAA
>WXZC020000978.1:0-10262 GCA_011317855.2 Paelopatides confundens | reverse complement strand
ATCTTATTTTCAATAAAACTCTGTATGCTTAGATAAAATTATGGAAATCGGCAGCAAAACGCAAAAGGCTGCTTTAATGTGATGTGATTGTAAATCAATGAGACATCAAATTCATCGCAGTAAATGTTCAGGTAATAACAAAAAAACCCTACAACACACATTACAAAAGTACACTAGTATCAGCACCTATCCTTCACATGTGTAAGTTTCTTGACATTGTACCTTATGCCCAACCTTCTCAACTTGGGGTCTCCGAAAACAATTTTGGGGTCCGTGAAAGCAAAAATGTCTGCCAAAAAAATGGGTATCCGTAAAAGCTGAAGGGGTCTGTGAATAATTGAACGAGAGATATCGTCCATTTTACCGAATTATATACATTGTCAAGACAGTCAGAACATGAAAAGAAAAGCGAAAATCGACTAACTACAGGCCCAACATGATGGGGCTGAGGTCATTGGTGATGCTCCATATCAATTCTTTCTTTAGCCTAATATCCAATGTGAATACAAAACACATTTTGCACTATTACCGTTCTAATGTACCACATAGTACAATCAGGGAAAGTCCCGGGGAAGGGTGGGAAAGCTACATTATCAGGAAGGATGAAAACAAGAAAGAGGATTTGAGAAAAACGAATATTAATTACATTTAGCGACAGAAGTGTCAAGGCTCATAAACCACACTATAATCATTAACGGTTATGTCTAGTTGTTGTGATCCTGTATACTGTAACATATATTTAGAGACATACAAATAAGGGAAAGGAGAATGTTCTGTGCAACTACAAACACTGCTTAACACCATTCCCTTTATGTCACATAAACCATATATAGTGTTACTTACTACTAACTTATGCTCAATGCATTTGTGTAAATGTACCAAAACAAATGATCACATTTTGTTTGTCCCCCCCCCCTCGGGCATCTAATATTGACACAATTGTCACTTATTTTGCTGGCTTCACATGCCCCATTTCCCTGGTGTTGTGGCAAATGTTACAGTTGTCACCGCCTATGTATATAGCATTTATTTTTCAAATATTACCAGGTAATATCATACCAGCACCCCACCTTCCCCCTCCTAGCCATAGGACCCCACCCTGGACTAAAAAAAGCTTGGTGGTCACACCCCAACTCCCTATGTGACAACCTAGGCCTTATGTTCTACAGTATTTGTTTTCAAGATAAAGGTAGCTCACCAGTAAAATGAACAGGTAACCTGGCAAGGTGCCCATTGTCTTTGTCCCGTACTACAAAGTGAGGGACATTAGTCTTTGATTGGTCCATTCCATCCAAAATGATACATGTCATCTCCGATGGTTCTCGTCTAGCTTTATCTCTCGCATTATGGTATGCTTTTCTCTCACATCTGAAAATTAACAATTTAATGGACAATTTTCAAAACAGGAAACTTTTATCAAGTGAATGAAACCACTGTGGTACATGTACAGTACATGCTACCTTCATCCATCAGGTTGACCTCATAAGTCACAAAGCACCATTTTCTATAAAGTGTATTTCCAACTCATGACAAACATGCAAGTGTTTTCATTATATGGCAGTCAGAGGTTTAGTTTGACCATGGAGGTAGGCCTACTATTTTCAATGACGTTCAGAATAAATATTTGTGTGAAATTAATTCCTGATTGGTAATGTCAACATTTTGAAACAGCTTATTGTTAAATTCAGAGCAAGAAAAATGATAAACAGTTCATGTGTCTTCTACGGTCATGTATTCTTTTGTATTATGTTACTTCTAGACGTCAATAGTGTTTTAGCATAAATTTTGATGAAAGTATGTTGCTATTCCCTCCCTCTAAAAGACTGATTCAATGTTTTTTTTGTGGAATTTGTGTACTATACTTAGTCTAGTACTACACTGTAAGTCTAGCCAAAATGTCTGCATCAGGAAGATGTGATCTGTGTACCCTACACAGAAGCTGATTATATAAAAATTATTTTCACACACACACTGGTTTGTATAATGAACAGGTACCCGGGGAACCAATCAAAATTAGCGGGAAGGGTGGATGGGTGGGTACCTGGGAGAATTTTTTTTGGAACTGGTCCCATGACTAGTTAAAATATACATTTTGTATTTAACTGTGCTATCAGTTTTATTAAATAGATGTTCATATTGTATAATTAAGTGGACTATGTATGTGGCTGTATGCCTGACAAAGACTTATTAATTGGAATACTTACTCAACTTGCTTATCATGCTGTGCTTTGAGTTTAGATATCTCTGTTCTTGCTTTGTCGGATGCCAGTACTTTATCATACTGATCACGGAGTTCAGTACATGTTGCACACTTTGTGAAGTCCGAAGTCTAAAGAAAAAGAATGCATCAGAAATTAAAAATTCATAAACAAATTAAACATTTGCAGTCACCATTTGCTGAAAAAATAACTTTTGTCCAGAATTCAACCATTTTGTCCAGTAGTCAACCTTCCTGCCCTGTATTCAACTGCTTAATTTTCTTCTGAATTATCACAATAAACATTTTTTTCAATCTTAAAGCTGGGAAGATATAATTTGATAATTGTCATTAGCTAAAACATTTTTTATCCGGTCACTACACCAGCCCCATCTTTCGATGTACAGAGTATCCATCCTTCAACAGAGCA
The DNA here is from genome assembly GCA_011317855.2 of Paelopatides confundens. Taxonomy (NCBI): domain Eukaryota; kingdom Metazoa; phylum Echinodermata; class Holothuroidea; order Aspidochirotida; family Synallactidae; genus Paelopatides; species Paelopatides confundens. The sequence goes on along the minus strand of WXZC020000978.1, from coordinate 7,635 downwards.
TCAAACAGAGGCTCCTCCACCCTCATACGAAAGTATTGTTCCAGTTGTGTATGGGACTGATAGTACAAAGGAATATCCCAAGCAAAACGTGTGTATGGGACTGATAGTACAAAGGAATATCCCAAGCAAAACGTAGGTACATATTATGGACCAGTGAGCAACGAGGCAACGCAGATGAATAACGTAGGATCTATATTTACATATTCATAGCGACAACTGTTTTACAGATTCTAAAACTTGTAGCTTGAGTTTTTTTATTTTTTATTTAAAGAAAGGTTAGGGAGTCATTTTTAATGACATTGTTATATATTGAGATCAATTACTTTCTTCATGGTGGTTAATGCCTTTGTTTAATGTAATGGTCAAGACAAATCCTCACTTAAATTGCTTTCAAACAATTTCCAAGCAATTTGAAAATAAAGTTAAGTATTTCGATATTCTCTAACATTAGGATAACATATTTAACGAGTACGAAATGAACTAGTTAATACAATGAGTTTGGTTAAACATGTTTTTTATTTTTTATATTGAAGCGAAGTTTTATGAGGTACCTTTTAAAGTAAAAATGACATGGTCATTTATTGAGACCAATTTACTAAGATAAATCCAGAAAACTTAAAAATTTTAAATTGCTTTCGAAAAAATCAAAGCAATTTGATATTAAACTGAAATATTGTCGGCATTTTGTAACCTTAGTCTGACATATTTAATAAACACTCAGGAACTCACTTAATCCAAGGACACACAACCAATTTGTATCCCTCTTCATAAAGACTATATACGTTATACGTCTGTGGACAATAGTTCTGATTTTAAAAAGTAACGTTTTTTATATGCGAGTGTATATTGTATATTGTAACCTAATTATTGATGAAATATATCAAATATTTGTTGTATGGTACTGTAAGTTCATTTTCTTCGAATAAGATGTTTGAAATGGATGAAAGCTTATAATTGTAGGAATAATGTGTATTTATACAGAGGCTTGAAATGCGGATACCGGGTAAAGGAGGCGAAGGAGGGTGGCTGGCTATGTTCCACAACATATTTGAAACTGTTCACCGAATGACGCATGACGCCACAGCACCCACCGACCATAGGATACGACCAAGCACATCCAGTACACCATTCCCACACTTACACAGAATCATACAGTTACACGCACACATTTGCATGGTGTACGAAGTTACTCTTTTCTGTATTCCACACGCACACATTATCTGTACAACAAAAGACTACATGCAGGTTTCGAAATAACAATTTTGTCGAGCGATTACAAGGCTCAAGAATATGGTAGGCGCTATGGGACAACTATATGTATTATGTCGAATATATAAGTGTAATAAGTCGAATATATACGCGTATGAATTGGATTATATACAGGTATGTTATTAGCCAACCCGAAGTCTGAATTATATGGTTGCATTGAATCGAATATATACGTGTATTAAATCGAATACATACACGTATTAATTGGAATATATGCACACATATTGAATCGAATATATACGTGTATTAAATCGAATATATACAACCATATAATTCCGCCTTCTAGTTTGTTAGTAATATATGCGTATATAAATTCGATTTAATACACGTTTATATATATTTGTCCCATAGCGCATACCAAACAAGAAACGTGATATTCTTATTACCCGTTAATTGGTAATGTAGTTAAGTGAAATGTTGTAGTGTACATCCTACTGTTTGTATTGCGCAAAACCGCAGAACTTGCCATCTGTATCCATGAGCGATCATCAAAGATAAACCTGTTGGAGACTGCTGTGGTATTTTCCTCGTTAGTCCAGATTTGACGTCTTCTTGTTGGGTTGTCAATTGCCCAAAGAAAGTATTTACTTATATATATATATGACGGCCTGACGAAGCAGCTGCTCCTTGAAAGCGTTCCATACATGTAATGATTGATTGACTGATTGAAACATATATGTTTGAATTCATTTTATGTAATATTTAATGTCTAAAATATAGAAAAAAAAATGTTCCTGTGGTTACAAAAAAAAACAGTTGGGGATATGCATTTTTGGCAAAGTATGCCCAATTGTTAGACAAACATGATCCAATTCGTCAGCAAACTCAGTGTTAATACATATGTATAGTAACGTACTTTCTTCTACAATATAGGACGAATTGCTGAACTTAAGTAGGAATACCACATCGGTTCATACGTTACATACTAACAACCCCACGAACAAAAGTATTGGAAATGTTACATCAATCGCAACTGTATCGTATCAGTTTTATACATTGTTTATGCTATGAATATTCATAAGTTGACATTACTCAAAATGTTTTAGGATATATGCTAATTAAATGGCTTTGTTGTGTAATTAACGGACACACTTAATTGATGTCCGTAATTAATCATGCATTTTCTTATGTTTAGTGGCATATATGTATGTGTTATTGTAACGTTATTGTTGTTGTTCATATATAAATTAAAGTACAAAACAATGGCTTATTGTTTTTATAAATATATCAACACATACCTGTTTCTTTCTGCTACAGGAAGAGGGGAGAGACCAGATTGCATATTTATTATTTTGACAGCAGAGCTTTAAAAGTTTTGAGTAACACGAATTTTAGCGATATTTCGATTAAAAATTGTTAAGATTTTACAAGATACAGATGATACTGCTTCCGGAAATGATAATGGGTCCCTGAGTGAAACTTCGTGAAGGAAAAATCCCCTGGGATTATTCGATTGAAAATAACGAAAACCCAATTTTATGATGAAAATAAAAATCTTCTAAAAAAAATAGTGATTATAATGTAAATAAACATATTTCCCCATGATCTATTAATTCGGGAATAATAAAATGTGATCGTATATATGTAATACCACATGGAATGTCAAACCCTATTGAGTCATTAGTTGATGTTTTAGCTTTTTCAAAAGATCTGAAGAGTTTAATTATGATCAATTATGAATCAAAATTAAATTAAAATCGTAAAATCGTAAAAAAATATATCTAGTATTTAAAATTTACATATTTTAAAAATTACAATATATATATGAAATCGTTTCTAATTTGTTTAAGTCAAATAATTCGGGTTTATCCGTAATTTAAATATGTTAATTATATGGAGGTGGTATTTCATCCTCCTCCTGCTTTTGAAACTTATTTTGAATTCAGAAAGCTTTTCTATCAATTATTTGTTGTTGTCGTCCTAGTTCCCTCTATTTGTTTATTCACATTATCCTTCTGATTACTCCGGGGTGGGATTTAATTATTTCTGATTTTTCCTTTCGTATTATTGAATTTCTTAAGTTCTCTTATAACAAGTTCAATTTTATTCAGATCAATCTTATCATAATCCAAAGCCTGTGATACACATTGGTTGTATTCAATTAAGAGGCTTCAGCACCCTGATTTCATTTATGTTTCTTTGTCTTAGATTTAAATAAGTCAATTACTTGGTCAATATTACTCCACTACCACACATATTTGCTACAAATTATAATATGAATCCAATGTTGCAATATAGCTGTTATAACAGCTGCAGCAGTTGCTCAAATAGAACATTCCGCGATTCCAATTACAGAAGTACTTATTTACTACTTTATTTTACTTGTTATATACATTTTCATCTTATTTATTTCATCTTCAATTTTCTCTCTCACTTCTTCTATATCACGTAATCTAAAATGATTAGCATTAATGGATTTCGGGTAAACCCGGGGGTTGATCCCTTGGTAGTTCTGGATAAATTTGTTTTCGAACATTCTGTTCAACATTTTCCGAGTAAACCGAAAGGGTTTCATCGAGGTCACTTGTTGTCATTGTTAATTATATCCTAATGCATAGCAGAATTATATAATATATAATACATTTTAATACATGTTAATACATTTTAATAAATATTGATGCACTGTTTGAAAAATGATCCGTTTATTCATAATTATTGACAATTTACAATCATGAGTTAATAACAAATACAACAGCTTGATCATTTAAATAATTACAAAAATATTCTACGATGTACTATCAGAACACGGTGGATAACGTGTTTACATAAACAAGACTAAGACCACACACATTACGGTTAGATTACACTTTGATATTTTTTGAAATAAAGACACAATAATTGAACTAACCAAATCACCATAATAAGTCACAAGCCTGATGTCGCAGATGTAAACAAAAAGTTCTGAACGTCGTCGGGTGGTGAATTTTTTAATTTTTTATTGAGAATTTGATCCTATATTCATTCTCAATTCCACAAATCATTATTAGATATATACTTACTGAAAATGTCGAAATCAACTAAACACAGGTAGACCATCACTGTCACAAGGACAAGGCTTATCCCGAAGAAGACATAGGTCGACATCGTTAAAACTCTATATTTCAAGATAAGGCAGAATTCAAAGTATCCCTAAACAAATACATGGGAAAAACACACCTACCTTGGAAAATATATATTGGCGATATTATTGATAAGCTGAATAATCAATTTGATTATATCGAAGACAAAGAAGAGAAAATAGATGATGAAGTGAAGAGATTATCTTCAGACTGCCGATCAAATTAATCATACGGAAAATAAAACCCCCTCCTTTTGGTAAGATTCCTCACATACCAAGATAAGCTATCGATCATGAAAACAGAAAGAAATATTTTAAAGGAAGACACATTTTTCATTGTGGATACCGTAACCATTGTTGATTTGTTGGAGAAAATGAAATGGTCCAAGAAGGTAAAATAACTATATGAAAGAGGCACTAAATTGAGATTCATTGCAGGAAAATGAGAGACACCCGAGCGAAAGTATTCGTTTCAGGAGGATTAACTTTCAAAAGCTATTATTTAGGAGATTAAAGACTTTTAAATGTTTATATTTGTTCGCCAACCTGATATTAATTTCAGCCACTTATTTCAGTCTCTCTGTTCAACGGATGTATCAAGAGGGGGAGGGTTAATGCAAACAAATTTTAAAATTGAGAACAAATGTTTAGAAATTATGACAGCATATAACCTAATTTATATTTGGAGGGAAAGAAACCCTCAGCAAAAATAAATTCACGTGGAAATCAAATTCGATTCAAAATATTCACTGTAAATTAAATTTCTTTTTAATTTCTCACTCAATGTGTATTTAAAAACTTGTATATCATGCGGTCTGCAGTCTGAACATTCCATTGTTAATCTTTTTCTTAATTTATCCAGCGGAAAAAGAGGACCTGATTTTTGTTTTCAATTAAACAATTCTTTGCTAAATTATGTTACTTTTATTAATTTAATTAATTTATGGGTTAATTACATCAGAAAAACAATTATTACAGGGATATAACGATGCATCAATAAGGAAATATTGAAGTATAAAAATTGGTAAAGTAGCGATTGCATAAAGTATAAAGACTATGTTATTTAACCAAATCTGTTAAAGTTGGTTATGATTTGCAAGCAGCTTAAATTAAATTTATGATATATGATTACAAATTCCATTGTATAGTTATGAGGTTAAGGTGGACAGAGCAGGGTGAAAGAAATATTAAATACTTCTTTAATTTAGAAAATATGAACACATCATCTAAAGTTAATGCTAAATTAAAACACAATGATGATATGATTATAACAAATGAAAAGGATATTCTTAAATAATTAAATAACTTTTACACTGATCTTTATAGCAGTGATATAAATCAAAATTTCGAGAACATTTTACATAATACCCACAACGAAATACTTTGAATCATGAACAGGCTGAAGCTTGTGTGGGTAAACTTGATACTGATGAATGTCATGTAAATACGCCCCGCCGGACAAACGGAATGGCCGGATCTAGATTGGTCATGTTCTCTGGGGGAGGAACCTATAATACCCAGTCCCTACTGTCGGCATGATTATGGGATTATTATATGGGGAAAGAAGTAGGAAAACCCCACTTTTTTTTCCAATATTTTGTCTTTAAAAAGGTGCATTTTTACTTGTATTTGGTTTTTTTTAGATCTGATTCAATTTTGCATGTTAATATGGAACCGTTTTCTATATATTCTATATTCTGTTTTTGTTTTCTCAAAGGGGGATTGATTCCCATCCCTTATCCTCTAGGCATGGGCATCGGCATATTGGGCACAGTTGGGAGGAGCATTGTATCGCCTTTCTTTTTAATGTTTGGCATAATTTTGCATGTTATATGGCACCATTTTGTAGATACGAAAAATAGGGATTTTAAGGTCACCTATACGTGGGAGTGGTTTCCCTATAAATATCCTCCAGTACATATCCGGACCCCAACTGCATTGTTAGGTAATTTTCTTTTGACCCGTCGTCAAATTTATATAAACATGCTTGAGTATTATTGTAGCAGATAACATTGTTTTCCAGAATGAATGTACCTCCATTTTGATGAAATGTCCATACGATACACTGCACAGTTACTTGCATTTTCAGTGCAACACAAGCACATAGTATATCAAAAATGTGTATATTTTCAGTTTCGGTGACCTAATAATTCCTAATTTTCCAAAAGGATACGATTTAGATGTGGACATAGATTTGTTTTCACATTTTCGAGGAGCTAGTGTATCCTTAGACTTGTGCAAGTCTCTCATATGTCGTCCGGTCAGAACTGAGCAAACTCTTAAGTCAGTGAAATCGCCCCTTCAAGCGCCCTCACTTTGATCAACTCCTTTTGAATTAGACTGTGTCATCATTGTTTGCCTTTTAAAACTTGATAATTACTACTGTTCTTTTGCAAATATTGAAATACATATTTAATTGTATTACTTATGTAATCTAAACATTTTTATATTTTAGACGGTGTCGCATTATGTATACGGAGTATGATTGGAATGATGTTCGGAATTTTGGAACATCTCAACTGATAGGGCACACCATTGACATGGTGCCCGACGAGCGACTTGTGAGAATTGTATTTCGTGACGTCATAATATTTAACTACAGTGTTTATTTTATTCATCCGTGATTAGGTATGAATAATACGAATGCGCATATGAAAGGACCATCCAATAGAAAGCCAATATAACAACATTTAAATATCACTACACATATGCATTGAATATTCATGTTAAACATACATAGACATAGGCCCCTAGGCCTAAGTTAAAACGCTGTTTTTGTGTTGCTCACAGATTTGTAGAAAATAAATTAGCTGTTATGCCAAGTAGTTTATTTTCAGGATTTGTGTTGATGGCTAAGCACCATTCAATTAGCAAGAGGATGTGCTCACTCCCAACACAGCTCTAGTCTTAGTCTTGTTATTGTTGGGCCTGCAAATATGGTTCCTAAAGTGACCCCAGATTCACAATTTTGACACTGACACAGAGTGAGACCGACTCTTTCAGCTTCAATTTACTGCTCTGATCCACTAGTCTTAGTCTTAGGCAGTGGTGGCACCAGCCTACTCAATGTAGAATGGGGGGGGGGGGGAACAAAAACATAACTAAAATATGCGAGAGGGGGTGTACCGTATCAATTTGAAATTTGTGCGCGCTTAAATGGACTAAGATGCAAATGGACGGAGCTATCAGTTGACAATATTATTACACATATCTAAATATACTGAAATATTCCAAATTAAGGCGGGCAAGCACATAGCTCCCAACTTTTGATCACTGTGATGCTGGTCCATCACTGTTTTGTCATATTG
>WXZC020000977.1:0-10262 GCA_011317855.2 Paelopatides confundens | reverse complement strand
TGTGCATCAATATTAATCCGCCATGCCATATTTGTTCACCGTCAGGAAAAGTGCTAGGTAAGAATACTTGAGTAAAACATGTGTAGCTTGTATTGTAGTTAGTAGATGGATTCTTTATTATCTCTCTTGCCGCTTAACTTTCCGCCCCTGATCGGGAACACTCCCGAACGGCTGGGGCCTTTGAACGCTTTGCGCCCTTTGAACTATATAAACGGTCTTTCCCCTATCATATGCAACTTCACCCGGACTTCTCAGTAGACATATGAGACGCCCAATATCTCTTGGCCGCAGTAACTGACTCCTCCATTGGCACAACGAATAATTTTTGACTAACAGAGGACTCTTCCTCGCCACTGTTCTCTTCCATGTGAACATTACCACTCTCATTAGCAGGAGGGTCCACGTGTGTCTGGCTGCCCTCAGCAGGACTCAGTGTCTTTCTGCATTTGACTGGATCCAAAATCGGCGTCTTATTTTGAAGGTTTTAAAAGTGATGACAGAACATTCATCAAGTCGAACATTATAGCAAGTCTTCCCTAAACAGTGGTGTGTGCAAAAGAAGAAACCAGAAAGTCAACATACTTGGTGATTCCTTGCCCATAACAAATATTGATTAAATTGAGCAACACTATTCTTATACACACCGTGAGCCAAACATACAAAATATAACATTTGACCAATCTGTACCTTTTAAGTTGTTACAGTGTTGAGAATTTCACCTTAAAAGTAGTAGGGTTCTTGTACTAGATTAATCTACTGTTATGTTTGTTGGTGCGCCGGCAAGAGCTCAGGTTGATTGCGTTTCAGTCCTGCTCTGTTCTATATCGGTGTGTCTATGTCTGTATCTATATGTGTGTATATATGATTCATTATCTTAAAAACCTCTAACTTATACTGAACAAAGAACAAAGGGCCTATATTATATTCAAGCTTAAATAAACTATTACTGCTCTGTGGTTATCTGTGTGGCCGGACAGGATGTTCTTTTGTCACATAGGCAGGATATGGGAATAAACATGTGTTCTGACAGATAAGGAAAACAGGTGTTGTCTACAGATACATGAATAGTGAATTTAGCATTAAGAATTTAGTATTACTACATTACAATAATAATACAAGAGCGATATGAATGAAACAACAGGAAACTGTTGCACAACGACTGCACCGAGGAAGCGGCACACTGTATGTTGCATCAAATAAAGTTTAAACTTCACCATGTAACCAGTTTCATGTTGTTCATTTTGTATACATATTCGAATGCTCCTCTAGTAATATAATTTGGTAACACCGAAACATAATACTGCAAGCAAGAAAATCACTACTTTTTAGTAACGGGGAATGTTGACAGAAGAAAGTACTCAATGTGATGTGTTTATGTACCTATAGGATATTTTGATGGTACGGAATTGCGTGAGCTAGTTGGTTCATACATTCTTCACATATTGTTCAGTTATTACGGTATTTCTGATATTGGACTTTACCGGGACGACGGTTTAACAATATTTAAAAACCTACCTCCATCGCAGATCGAGCGTAACAAGAAACCCATCATCGCATTATTTGAAGAGAAGTTCAACCTAAACACTACAACACAATCAAACCTAAAATCAGTTAACTATCTTGACGTCGCGTTCAACTTAAACACGGGATCATACCATCCTTATATAAAGGACAACGACTCGCTTCTCTACATCAACTCCGGTTCAAGCAACGTAATAAAAGGAATCGACAAAGAAATGTTATCTGGTATAATAGTCTCGGAACAGTAAAAATCATTGCCACTGATATTGGAAGAACATTTCTTAATCATTTACATAAACGCTTCCCCTAAATATATTCCGTTTAATAAAGTATTAAACAAAAATACTGTTAACATAAGTTATAGCTGTATGGAGAACATTAGTCAAATAGTAAGCACTCGTAATAAAATGTTAAAACCCGACAATACACCTTCTAACACTAATCAATTATTGCAGAAAACATAATTACCTAAAACCTAAACATATTCACCATCAAATGGAACATTGTGAAAAGGGCTAATACATATAATAATTTTAGTGTCACAGTGGAGTGAGTATGGACATAAATAAATAGACGCAACAGGCACAATTATGGTGACAACTTCAAGGTGTATTTCGGGTTTCAAATTCACATTCCTCATCAAACAGAGGCAAATGTACTCTGACATCATCATACAGATGTATTGTTTCTTATGTATTTACTCATGGCAATGTGTAATGTGTCTATTGGGAATTAAACATGATATATTTGATATTTGTTGCACGAGTTTGTTGCTCTCACCTCGAAACAAATCGTGTCTGTATTCTCATATGATTGGAATGGGAAGGTGAACAAGACGTTAGGGGAAGGAGTCCTCTTGGGTGAACACTCTATTGCCCCTTTCTGTAAAAAAAATGGTCCCAAAATGTACATAATAAAACTGAAGGTGGAAAATAAGGAAAACATGAAACACTTAAAATCATACTACTAAATATGGTCCGTTAGCATTTCACAATCAAGGTGAACCAATGATAGAATACAATGATGAGTGCAATAAAAGAATCAAAACATTTACAATGTCTACTTGAACCACGAAACACATCTATATGCAACACAGAAATGCACGCTAATTACACAAAATGGCGGAGAATAAAAACCCATTACATAATACATATAACACATGACTTTAGACTCATATGATCAATGAAGGCATAACACGTAATATTGATAGGAACATGAATATGGTCAAACTATTGTGACCTCCCAAAAAAGGATGTGTTCAAACATTGTCTGTTATATGGATATAAATCAAAACATTGTCTCAAAAGAAGAGTGGCCTCCAACTTTGAAATGAACAAACATGAATAATACAAAAAACTCATTAAAGCAGCAAATAAACTTGTGCCCTAATTAATGTGTAAGAAAAGTACGATATCAATACATATGCACATATGAAATCAGATAAAGGAAGATAATACATAACAACAAACAGTGGAAGTACGGTCAACGGTCACTTTGGTTTGAATGATGTAATACAAAGAGTAAATGAGAACATTAACATATATTATACATGACCATCAGCATAACCAGTCTGATAAGACCATGGTGACACGTAACTGAAACACATGGCCAAAACTGGTGTCGTTTCAATGGTTGTTTACGTTTCATGCGTTCAAGGGTACAATTAATGTGGAATTCTTGAATTAGATTGGAACATAAATCCGTGCTAAGAACCCATGCCGACGGGGTTTTGTCGGCTCATTTAACTATATAATACATCAAACCATTGTATTTACGTGCCTGAAGAACACGCTCAACATATTGTCATGTGCCAGAAAGTCTGGTGTATTTTGAGTTTCATGGGGAGAACAGGTTTAACTGTCAGTACTTTTGGATACATGAACATTAGTTGAGTTGGACGCGACAGGTTGTGGCAATATTGGTGAATTGCTATCTCATCGATCATGGTAAGCCTTTAAACGATTATCATGCACCAGAGATTTAAGTTGCTTGTTGTCGGAACAACTCCTGAACCTGAATGTGTCATATGGACCTAATTCATAGATATAGTATTGTCCACATATTTCCTATGCAATTTCGCCAAGTGACACTGTCGTACTTGAGAAAAGAACACGAAAACACTTTGCATGGCTTGCTTGGAATCATCAGTTTTCTTGGGCCTGATATATGTTCTCTCTTGCTACATATACCTCACGAAAAGCCTCTAAATTTCCATGACAGATGTGATGCGTACCTTTCCATCTCTACCCATAATGTCAGCCGGTTGTAGACTAACATCCAAGGGGTACGCATATCTTTACCAAAGAGCAGCAGGTATGGCGAAAACTAAGTTGAGTTAATGGCATGTGATATACGATATGCCATTAAGATACCTGGTAGCATATCTGGCTATGTGGAATCAACTTTCCGAAAGTAGGCCCTTAGGGACTATGCAATGACATAATTAAATCTTTTATAAATATAATTAGTCTGGGATGATATGCACTAGTGTGATGGCGTGTGATTTCGAACAATTCACATCAGTCTTGTATTAACTTATACATACAATTATTGGCGCGATATCAAATAAGTGTATGTGGCGCACCATAACGACAGAACATTTCCCGATACTATGCATGGCGAACGAGTGAAACTATCTGTAACAAGTAATACATATTTGTACCATTCTAAACTGGTATTAAGCGGACCAATCAGATATTACTTCCTGTGTAAACATGTTAGCCCCCCCCCCCTTCCCGCAAGTCGTCGGACCTCAGTAACACCCCTGACTGTGAATATAAATATATATTCCCGTGCAAAAAGTACCATCATTTTGCATCTGAGCATCCTTAATTCCGCAAACAAATATCAAAGGGGAGTACTAACTCCTCCCCATACATCACTCCGGAGAGCGCAATTTCATCAACGTTAACAACCTATACTTTATCAGTCGGACCCGTGGGTTTTTTAGGGGGTGGGGTGGGGCGGGTGGGGTGGTATGTGGACCATAGCCACATAAAGTCATCAATTATTGGTTTACAAAAAGGCTTCCCATATGCATGTACCCATTTTAAACAATATAATACACTAGTACTTGTACACACCGCTCAAGGGTAAACTAAAGTATATAGTGTAACAACTTCTACAAAACACAGTAATGAGTGAGAAAAAGGACAGCGAAGCTAACGTTACAGTGAGAGGCATAATGAGAATGCAGTTGGAAACAATGGTCCCGTGTGTAATATCCTGTATTAAAAGGGGTATCATGAGTAGAACACCGGTGGTGGTCAAGGAAGCAAATACACAGAAAGCCCTGCAATTTTGGGAATAGTATATGTTTAACTTATGCTATACATTAACATGTTAACATTGCTATTAAATTGAAACATGAAACCAAATATACTCCGCTGGTTTTGTAATTATTATTCTGTCATTTAGTTTGTTTTGGACGCCCCCGTTTTTATCACTGATTTTGTCCTAGGCGGGGGGGGGGGACACCACTGCCTCCATCACATGGGCTACGCTACTGCATGGTGATGACGTTCGCCAGAAAGTTCAATACAAAATAACTGATTATAGATAGCAAACGAAACTAAATGTTTTAACGAGTTTACCCTTAGGAATCTACTATAATTAACCATAAATACTGGTAAATCTATTTAGGCTATTTAGGCTACTCCTGCTATTTAGGCTATTCAAGCTATTGAATGAAATCAATAATTGTATAATATATGCGTATTTAAGCTCGTCTATGAATAAATCTCATGACTTATAAGTTATGTTCATATTTTTCCTATACCACTTGTTTTCCGTCCAGAGATATATCGCAAAACTATTTGACTTATCTTCCGGTGCTGTTATTTTCCAATCTCACTGACCTCGAGTACTTGTAAGTATGCAGAGTCATTTTAGAGTAGAAATGTAATCATGATAACAACCTAAATCCAACAGGACTAAACAAAATATACAAAATACTTTCAAAATACGTTCATTTGATTATCCATTTTGAAAGTTTCTACCTTTGAAGACCATTTTCAATATTGTATAATTTTATTAAAGTTATTATAGTTCTTATGCTTGATATAAATTGTGTGGCGTGATTGTAATACCGGTATTCCCGCAGTGATCCCGTGTTGTCGTACATGATATGTTCATGTTTGTACTTGTGATGTATTACACTACAAGCAACATATACTACTATTATGTTGCCCTTAGGAATTTTATGATAATCCCTAAGTCACCGATACGAATTATACGATTTAAAACATTCTCGTTAAGCATTGACAGAACGTTACCAATCACATTGACACAGCGACATATTGTATCCTACCATTGTGGTACATCTGAAAGAAAAAGGACAGCGAAAATAAAAACAATAACGAAACGTGTCCACAGATTTGTTTTACAAAGATTTCCATTTGATTACAAAATGAAACGCATATGCCATTTCCAGTTTTTGACCTCTCATTTATTAATATTGATGAGACAGCTGAATCTGTATACAGTGTGTACAACGAGCGATGCGTTTCAGTGACATTTTGTTAATTCAACGTTAATGTTTGCGAACAAATATGTCGACACGGTTTGTTATTCGTAACATATGTAGCCTATTTTTTCGACTGGTCCAAACACTGGGGAAGAAAGTTCCTCATTTGTGATAATGTGATTGAAAGTACCTGTCAGTGCTGAAAGAGAGGATTTGAAAAATTGTAATGACACTTCTAATGACACTTTATCATGGAAGTAATAACCTCTTAAAGTCATTAACGATATTTTTCTTGAGATGAACGCCATTCATGGGTATATATGTATCAACAAATTAAACGTTTCACCATAAATATAGGCAGACCTGAAGAGATTATGAATACGTCAATACTCACTATCAACTTATTTCGCTCGTGGATACCTGTTGGTCCTCCAACATGCAAGTTATACCTGAATTATACTGCCTTAGCCTAATCAACTCATACATGTAAGTGGCTTATATTGCAACCGCAACTACCCCAATGGATATTCCAATAACGCCTAACTAAGCAGCGGCATAGTTGTCTCCTCGGGTGGTCTTTTCTATGTTAGCTGTTTACTACTGGTAATCCAGACTCACCAGAAGAGACAATCTGGCAACGATGCTTAAACTAAGTTCAAGCTAAGCGTAGGGAATCGCTAATGCAAATCGGAAACACTGGGTATCGGAGAGTGTAGGCAGTTAGATTAATAATCCACGCCGCATCGCATATCATACATATGTACCGAACCCATGCAGTTAACTTCGAAGTAGTGCTTCCGAAGCTAGGAAAAAACTAATACGAGGGAATATATTAATATGCAATCTATTAAATACGATCGCTACGCTAAATTCTGACCTTAATGTTATTGTCAAAATACGGACATTACCAGCGCTCGGACCTGCTTAATACTTGCTTCCATAAATATAGCTAACATAACTATAATGTACGGCAAACCAACACGAAAATTAAGCCACACGCGCATATAACTTTTAACTAAAAAGACAGGAGGCGCGGTGCACAACATATCAGTACAAATAGGGTATGATGATTAATACGTGTTAACTTGCCATTGCTAAAAGAACGAGACCAACGTTGAAATTACAGGCACATGGCCATGTATGACAAACGCCAATGCGCATGTCAAAGTATCGCATAGTCATGATAATGACGGAATGTATCAATGTCCGTATGCGAGAAGATTAAATCTGGTCACTAAATACCTTCGGTCATTCGCTTGTTTGTATCTTGAGTTTCATCATTATTATTCTCGTCATGTGATCCAACTGAAACTGGGCTTAGAACTGTTGCTAGTTCAATTTGAATTGGTTTCAGTTCTGTTTGAAGTGGTTTCAAGTCAGATTTTGAACTGGTTCCAGTCCGAAAATCTCGTTCGGACTGGTTTTGAACTGAACTTGTCTTGGGTTTGGATCCTTTGAAATCAGAACGTATGATGTTTTCTTAGAGGACTTTGATCTAACATTGCAGTCTAGACACTTACGAAGATAGGAGAGGTCGCACGATTCGGAAGGTAAAAGTATATTATATTAGTTTTGATATAGTATATCTATATTCATCTCCCCTTTAGTTTGCAGCGTGAGAATGAGTGGTGAACACTTTACTTGCATAACAAAAACAATATTTACACTAAAGAGCTATCCTCGATACGAAGTATTATACTATTAAACTATATCTGGACGTTAAAATACATATATTCTGTTCATGATTAATATGCATACCCATACGATGCAATAATATTACTTCTACAATACTGTGTATGCAGCTACGGTGTTGATCTCCCCAACTAAATGCAAATAGGTGCTACGTAACATCCACGGTTAATGATAATAACAACGTCATATGTAAAATAGGATAGGCTAAGTACTTCTGCTATGGAAGGCGGGTATAAGCTTCGGAAGGGTGTTCATGCTTGCTTTAAAGGGAACGTGAAAACAATTAAAGACATGTTGTGACACTAATACAATAAACTGATTATACATCTGTTTAAAAGTAATTGAGGAAAGTTGTATTGAAAACGCAACCAACTAATTTAATTTAAAAAACACGAGTTAAACTTGGGTGGATATAGATAAACAATGACTATTTGTTTTAATTAATATATAAAGGTATTTATACCGGGATTGTGGTCTACGCCAAGCTTAAGGAAGATTTGTATCCATTTGACCTTCTAAACTAGAACTTTTCAACTAGACCACGACGTAGTGCTTTTTAATAGTAGGCCTACCTTATTAAATAAACTATATATTATATATCAATGTAATGTTTTTATATCAAGGAACTGTTCCTTTTATCGAATGTAATGACGACTGATGTTAATAATTGCCGATACTTATATGATAACTACTTGGGATCCCTTCCTGAAGACATATTTTCCATCATCATTGCTTTAGATGGCTGGCCTGTAAGTAATATACCCCATTTTAAATTAGAATAAGATATGGAGAGGGAGAGGCTGAGGTTATATGATATATGGAATTCAGAAAACATATAGGGAACTTAATATAATCCAAGTTAACGGGAATATTATACATTGTTTTAATAATTATTATCGGGAAATTGTAGGCAGATGTTTAATGCATATTACCTTGATTATAACGTGCAATTATTTTTGGCACGTCATCCAATTTTCTGGAAAAATGTAACAATTACCATGCTATGTATAATGATTGAGGCACTTAGGGGAGGGGAGGGCTAACAAGACATATCAGTTTGAACAAACCTAAACTTGCTTCGCAATACAAGCTGTACGGTTGTTTAATAACAAGTTTTATTATGCACCAGGCCAATATGCCTATGTTGTACAATGTTTTGGTATTTGAATATTACTATTGTTTTATTTGTATGTTTCCTTAATACTCTTGTACATGATGACTAATGATTTAAAATACCCGAATCTGTATAATAAATGGATATAAAATGTAACCATTTGTGACAGATAGTAGTAAAACAAATCCTGCTTGACAATAAAAAAGTCTTGTAAAAACAAAGGTTGAAAGTTCGACTTTTATCCTTCCTTATTAATTAATAATGCAATTCATGTTTGTGAATCTAGGCTACATAGCAAGGTAAATATATATGTAATGGAAAGTGACATCATACATTGACAAAACGTATTACACATATTTCAATTGAATGTCTTATCGTAAAATATGAATATATTTCCATCTCTAAAATCTATTATATGAAAATAATAATATGTGGTGTGCATATTATAATGTCAGATTAGTTACTCCCATCTTTCTTAGCCGACGCTGTATAACTCGTTAGCTAATTAAAATATTAATTTTTCTGTAAATATTCATGGGTGAGACAGACAAGATGGTTAATTGTAAACGGTTTATTAGATCCATTGGTATCATTCATTTAATCACCACATCAACTTAACGTCTTCAGTTAATTTACTTGGATATAGTCAAGGTAGAATCACTAGGATCAACTATTTTATATGTATAGGGTCATATACGTTAAAGTAGATGTTTTGGTTTCATTATTAACATTATACATAATAACCATATCGTACTCAGCATCAGTACAACTATGTGTTAATTAACCTCAACAGATACTGACAATAACAACTTCAGCTCATATTCTTATATGTAAAGTAGGCTACGCCATGTAAATCTGCAATGAAAGTGTGATATGCCTCTGATTTACATTTGAATACATATTTAAATACATTTAAATTAAAACGAGTATTTGGTCTACACGATGAATTTGGGAAGTGCATCAAGATAGAGCTAATTAATAATAGTTATGGGATTTAGTCTCTATTAGGAAGTTTATTTTGTTGGATATGTAGCAACATTTGGAATTGAGAAAAAAACGAAACTATGAACATGTAATATGCAAATTAGGCCGCCATTTTGTTTTTGTGTACTTCCACAAATGACTCTTCGGTGGATATAGATGAAGCAGGATTATTTGTTTTAATACATATTTCAATGCATTTAACTTAAAACGAGTATTTGGCCTGCATGATGTAAAAATGTTCAACAAGTTATTGAACATACCTATATTATATATTACTGTATTTGATATATCAAGCAATCTTTCCTTTAATCGAACGCAATATAATGAAAAACTGTTTTTAATGATTGCAGATTTTTAGGAGAAAACAACCTAGTATCGCTTCCTGAAGATATTTTTCCAGCCTCGCCGCTTTACATTACTTGTAAGTAGTATAATTGAGAACACGTTAGGAATATGATGCAAGTTAACGAGAAAATTAAACATTGT
>WXZC020000976.1:0-10263 GCA_011317855.2 Paelopatides confundens | reverse complement strand
GATGGATGTAAAGAAAATATCACCTCATTATGCGGTTATTCTGCTCTTTGCATATAAAAACAAGTGTGCAATTATTCCAATTACAGGTTCGTGTACAGGATTATTTGATTGGATATTTTTTTGTGGATGTAGGTCATGTGGATGGGGTCTAATGTAAGGGGGTTCATGTAAGAGGGCTTAGATGCAAAATGGTGCTATTATTTGCATCTATTGAAGTGCATTTTTGGGTTTCGATGATAATCGTAACCTAAGCATCATAATGGCGCGTGTGTGCGTGTGGGTGCGTTTGTATTGCACAGTGTTTGAGGACTTGAACAAAATAAACCAAGTCCTCAATCACCAAGTCCTCAAAACGAATACATTGTTGATGTTATTGTTAAGGTTAGGGCTAGAGTGGATTGAACAAAAGCTATAACAATGGAGTCCTCAAACCCTGTGTAAAACAAACATGCGTGTAGGTGTACATGTGATGTGTGTGTGTGTGTGTGTGTATGTGTGATGCCTTGATTTTAAACAGGATATCTCAAGAAAAATAACTTGGACAAATTTTATACTTGGTATGTTGATGACCCATATTAAGTATAAGAAGTTTATTATTTTTGGTGGAGGTCAAAGGTCATCTGAGGTCACCAGAGGTCAAATCGTGAAAACCTTGTAAGCACGATATCTCAAGAACGGAATATTGGACATATTTCGTACTTAGTGTATATTAATGACCCATATTGAATGGGCGAAGCTTAATTCAGTCGGGAGGTTCGGGGATCGATTCCTGGCCGAGTCATTGCCTTTTACCATAGACTTTAAAAAGTGACCTACTCATGTAATGCTGGGGTGCTCAGCGTTAAAGTATCAGAGTGGGGCCAGTTTGGTGTCTGGATGTAAAATGCCACCCGACGTGAAGTGTAAGTTACAAGCCACTTCGGCTTTCCCACATGTGTGGTAGCTAAGCGTCGTAAAATAACTATACCTATACCTATACCTATACCTATTTACCAAACACGGTCCGTTAAATAGTATCTTCCACTACTGTACGTAAATTCGGTGGTGTCAGCGCCGTTTTGTGGAGTGGTTAAATCTGGGAATTCTGGTACTTAAACCCAACCCACAAAGAAAGTTCAATGAAGAGAAGCACGGATGAT
The DNA here is from genome assembly GCA_011317855.2 of Paelopatides confundens. Classification (NCBI taxonomy): domain Eukaryota; kingdom Metazoa; phylum Echinodermata; class Holothuroidea; order Aspidochirotida; family Synallactidae; genus Paelopatides; species Paelopatides confundens. The sequence goes on along the minus strand of WXZC020000976.1, from coordinate 9,124 downwards.
TTTCTTTTTATAATATCACCTGAAATAATAATAGCAAGCAAAAGACTGAACTATATAACATATTTGAATAGCGTTATAGTTTCGTATGTTTTGGGAAGTGGAGTGGGTTTTTGATAATTACAATATAGATAACGTTGGAAGACCTTGAACGTTTAACGATATCAAATGTTGCAATATATGTATATATTGTTAATATAAATATGGCCAGGGTGGGCAAAATACAATGGAAATAACATTTCAATTTAAAGGTCCACTATCTGATAAATGGTGCCATATATAACGTAAAAAGTCTGGTAGATAATTAAAAAGAATGCCATTAAAAAAATCAACATTGTAATTACGCCAAGTAGGAGGAATATTAATCTACATCAACCAGCTTAGATGTTCCCGACAACAGAGATAACATTCTTGACAACGGGAATTATTTTTCTGAAAATCGATCATCTTGGGGGGGGGGGGGGTTATACTATCGTAATCTAGTCTAGTAAGTGACGATAATGTAACCTGCTTATAAGAAGTATTTCCCCGAAAGAGCTGATGTTCAGTATAACACTTACTATGTAAACTAGAGTGGTAAACTTTGGTCACTTCCTTTTTAAAATATATTATGATGTACATATATATGGCTCTCTCGACTGCAGAAAGGCAGCTGGTGATACAAACGCGAACATGATGCGCAAGAATTAACCTTCTATATGTTACTTATAATCACAATATCAATATCATATCCTAAACAATATATCATGAACAATATATGTTTCTTTGTTACGTAACAGTACTATATCATATCAGTGTATACAACGTATCATTGTAAAATAATTACTTTACGAATAATATGTGGTCAACATAGGGCGGGGGACATAAGTGGAAATGCGCGGAGCCTGAAAATATTTCGCCCGCTTTGCGCACACAACGTATCTTCCTCTCTCAGGCACGTGGCATCTCTTTAAAATACGTACCAAGTTATGTCACGTCCAGGAACGTCACCATGAATGGGGGCAGGCGTTCAGAATTAGAACCCAACGACTTGCTATAATTGACACTGTTAAAATATATATGGTCACCGATGTCGTTGCACACACCCTCTCTACATGAGAGTAGAGAGCAAACTAGATTGTTCACGCTTCCCACTTTTCGTGAAAACATCCAAAATTGTTTTTCTCTGTTCAGGGGGAGACAAATTGACTAACAATATATATAGTAAGTATTTTGGTATATGGGCCCAAATTTGCCAGAATTCCTTAACTTCCAAAATGACAATGAAAACTCTGTCCCTACACACCAACACAGAGGCGGGATTTGGTTTCCGTAAGTGCCATGAGGTGGAGGGTTGGGGGAACTATAACGTTAAGATGAAAAAATCATCCCCTTTTGAAAATAAAATGGAATTTTCAATTCATCTATCAGCAAAATGGTGCCATATATAGCATTAAAAAATATGCCAGACAATTAAAACGAACCAATAATGTTCAGCTCTTTTGTATTAAGGAGGAAATTTGGAGGGGTAATTATCTCCTTCCCTCACCATCCTCCCGCCCCACCCACAACAATTCCGCATAGGAAACGCACGGACTTAAATATACCTGATGGTCTAGATGGATTACAGCCCGACCTTTTACTCGGAAAACGGCATGATTTTCTCAACAAACCGCACGATTTTCCAATAGCAAGCCATTGGGGAGGGTGTGGGAAATACTTAATAACCTCTTCCCTCATTTTGACGCCCACGTGTGTGACAACTTGGAACGTATTTGATGTAAGTCTAGATGCACACGATGTGAACATTGGAACGCGGATCCCAAATCAAGGGAAATTGGGAAAAGAAAAGACTGAGCGAGCTAGGCACGCGAAAAAATATAAAGTTTGTATTATAATTCTATGACATATTAACTTTTAGAGGGGGTCCAAGTAATAGGATTTGGGAAATATTGTGGGCATCAGATATGATAAATCCATTGGGGGCATGTACCCCCGTCCCCCGCCCAGTGATTGCCTCTCTTATCTGTGGCTTATTGATCTGTGGCTATTAAAATAAATTAAACCCCATCATGTAATATCTAACCAGGGTGTCTACGGTGTGTCTTGGAAGAATTAGGAGATGAATGTCACATATATTTAATACATGTTAGAATTACAAATACAATGTTATATACCCTTTCTCACTGGTTTTTATCTAACAACGAACTAATATATCGTCCTGAACCGATGTAAATTAAATTGTAAAATACACTATCCTTGTCTCGAATGTATGTATGGTTACCATTTGATCCAATATATATGTACTTATTATCACCTAATATTTCCTTTAATACAGTTCTAAGGAGAGCAATTGCTGATTTTGTTATTCCATATCATGATCTAATGTCACTCTCTGATTGGATGGAATTGTTTCTTCATCTCTCATAGGGAAGTCCTTCAGTTTTGCACAAGATTATAATATATTCGTATCTTGTACGCAAATCAAATGAATTCATGCATCAGTTCAAAATTGACTGATTGAGTAAATACGTCATTTTAAACTAATTCGTTCCTATGTAATGTTGCTCACTGCTGCGCTGACAAATGCTCGATCACGAAGACTTTCTGGGACGGTTTTGATGCAACCATCAGGTGGAAGTTTACCACAATATAATGGATGATGTTTAACATGATTGTAATTAAAACAATAATAAGTGCAACAGACGATTCATTCCGGATTATAATGATTCGCATTTACCCGGAATGTTTTTTATTAGACGATGGTAGGTTGTTAAACGTACCCATTCTCCACCCCATCAAACAAGACAGTGGCGTGCGCAATTGGGTAAGTGGGCATGGGACGCCTTTGGTACAAATTCATTTATATCGTGGTGTCAACTTCATGCATTCCACCATGTGATATATTTGGCCGCAAGCGTATAAATGATTTGGTCATTTGTTTCGTTATGCCGTGTAAATTACTTGGCTGATTGTATTATTGCGTCGTGTGTATAGTTTGGTCATTTGTTATATTACGCCGTGTCGTTTATATGGCCGAATAAGTTGGTGTAAATGTTGAACTCTAAGTCTAGCCTATTGATTGATCTATTTTCGATGTTTCCAAATCAATCAATTGCAATATTGTACATGCTATCCTTTGGTAGCAAACCTAATTAATATAGCGAAATTGCTATGTACACTTATGTTCTATGGCTGGTGGTTGGTTCTCTGGTTTATTACAAAAACTCATGGCAGTACATTAACATTGAATTGCAAATTAATTTACATTGTAAGCTAAAATAATATAGTTCCCTAAATATTTCGCAAACTTAAAAAAAAATACGAATAAACAAAATACCACAAAATCCCACATTAAAAATGTCAATTACAAATATTTCCCAAAACAGCTTAGCAAGCTAAAAATAAATAAATAAACAAAAGGACGCCCTATATTAATTCGTTATCTCATTATTTGTATTTAAATACTTAGCAACATCAGTCAGTATATGTATATAATGGATTTATTTTGTTAATTATTCTACACAGAACTGGGAAACAGGAGTTTCTGAACCTTTCCGTATTACCAAATATCTCACTTTGCATGTTAGAATTCCCTCGTTTTGTGTAATGCATTAGGAATGATTACATTAAGCTTCTTAGCAAATTCAAGCAGAATATCCTCCCTTCTTTGATCAAGTTGTTTCAATTGAAGTAAGTTAATTGCTTGATGATATGATACAAATTGTTGCCGAAGAATAATTATGCATGCCCTCTTCTGAATGGATTCAAAGTCATTGGATTGTGCTACCGTTAACCCTGATTGTCACACATGCCACGCATACTCAGTTATATGTAATATATGGCTAAGATAAATATATTTCAAGTGAGTCAAATGCATTCCAAATTTTTTCAAACATGCCAACATATTCAACCTCTTAACCACCATATTAACAACACCATTAACATGTGTATCCCAATGATCGTTAGAAACCCACACCCCAGTAACTTTAATCATTCAACCTGAACAACTTCCCCCGTAATCAATAGTAAGTAATTGCAATGTGGAATGAGATTTAGCAAAGGAGATATCCATACGATTATTTTTCTCAGAATTAATCACCATGTTATTATCCCTCGATCATTATGTAAGTTCTTAAAACTTTAAGTGCGGTTTTCTGAAAATGAACCTCACAAATTCACAAATTGTCCCCATATTTCCAATGATTGGGGCAATTTATTAGAGAGTCATTAAAACAGTTTTAGATTAGTTCCTTGTGGTACTCCACAGGTGATTTCTTGCAATCTTGAAAACCTACCATTGATATTTACTCTCTATTTATGCTCGCACAGAACATCACGAATCCAAGGAATTAATTGGCAATAAACTCCAAAATCGATCAATTTCTATTCAAGAACTCGATCATAATAGTTGAATATCGTAAACAACAACTTACAGTTACGGTGGCAGACTTGAAGATATACCAATAAAGGCAGTCTCATTAGCAAGAAAACTGCTGACAATGCTGTCAACGTCGAAATACAGTATGATTTAGCAAGTGGGTAGTACGCCGGTTACTCTTGCTACGTTTTAGCAAAATATGTTCATTTCATACAATGTCATCGTTGTACATTGTATAGCTTATTTATTTGCTAATATACTACTACGGTGGTCATAATTTGTAACGCTAAAGAGAACAACATTTTCTAAGGGTGGTTTTCATTTTATGAATCCGCATTAATCGCGTCTCGTAAAACACACACTTCTACAAAAATAATTAAAGGGTGATTGCCAGTATTATTAATAAGGTATTATTACCTCTATATATGATAATAATGTTGGAAGCTCTTAATTAATTATCTCGTTATTGTCCAATTAGTCATGTACTCGTGTTACGGTTATTCGCCTTACACTTTGTTCATGACTACATGCAACATTTCAAAATGGATATAAAAAAGCAGGATAAGCGCTCTCGTGTATAAAATGTATTGAAATAAAATATTAAAATATACAAAACCCATCAATTAGGTAATTTAGAATATCCTGTATTCATAATTAAATAACATTAACAAGTATGTTCATTATAGTTCAAACTCATTATGTCATATGTCCTACTGTAAGTAATTATACTATAGTTGATATGCAAATTGCGATACTCCACTTTAGTTTCAATGTCAATGAATGTATTGTGCAACATGAATATTATCCTGAATATTAACATTGTCACGTTCGTGAGAAGATTGTGATGGGAAATTTGTGTTCTCTCATTTAGTGTTTGATGTAATTATATATATATATATATATATATATATAGGCTGTACAGCAAAAGCGCTAAATGTACAGGGGGTGTAGAAAACTTTCAAAAAGTGCCAATGGAGCACATCTTTGAAGGGCACTGCCAAATATCCTGGTTGAGCTGATTGGGGTGTGGGGTGGCGGTGTAACATGACCTGGTATGTATTTTAAAAAGTATATATGCGCAGGAGGCAATTACTGTAACGTACACCTCAATATTGTAGAAATCGTTCAGATTGTGACATGAGGTACAACTTGCCAATGATCTCCCAGTTATCACCTTTATTTGATGTACGGTATATTTACATTTCTGCTTGACTGAAGATATATTTACCTGTGTGTATCTGGTTGCCCATCGATCGCAAAGATTATTGTTTGCATAAAACATTTGCGGTTTGCCTGCAAAGGCCTCGGGAAAACTCTTAAATCGACATAAGGGGGTTTTACGCACTAATACAGGACCAGCGGAATTATCACGGCATGTAAATTTATAGTGATGTGTGTCTATTACAGGTGACACTTACGACAATGTTATATGCCCTAGGCCATATCATACTTTTATGGGAGCTCAAGTAATACGACTTACCATTCTCGAGGGGCATGCGTCATATGATCTGCCTGTGGATCGGTGCCAGGCGGTGTATGGTATGTGTTAAGTGGAATTACGAATGGAAGCTCGAAAATTTAACCGAAAATACAAATATCTACCAAATATATTGTTTTCAAATATTTAGAAAAGTATGTACAGTATGTCTCTTGAGTGCACTTTTTAATTTTCAAAAGAGGATTTCTTATTCAAATTGTAATTCGAATTTTAAGGGGTACAATTGTCAATTTTCGAAGAAGTGGTGGAGTGGGATTAGGACATTTCCCCTGGTTTCTACAACTGATGTGTATATAAAACACATGCCATATATTATAATGTACTTGACAATGCACAACTGGTATGCATAACATTTAGGAAACCATTCATTATTAGATAGGCAGCATTCTATAAAGTACTGTGTGGCCTAGTGGTTAGAGCATCCGCCTTGCAGCCGGGAGGTTGGTAGTTTGATTACTGGCCGTGTCATTGCCAAGACTTTAAAAAGGGACCTACTGCTGTACTGATGGGTGCTCAGCGTTTAAGTATCAGAGTGGGGCCAGTTTGGGTGTCTGGATGTAAAATGCCACCCGACGTGAAGTGTAAGTTACAAGCCAACTTCGGCTTCCCACATGTATATGTGGCAGCTTAGCGTCGTAAAATAACAAACTATAAACTATAAACCTTGAACTCTTTTAATATGATCCTATTGCTTTTACATTCTTGACCATTAGAACGTTTGATAGTTTTCAAACAATTTGCACAGTATTTGTCTGAGTTAACTATTTTGTTAACATATTAAGAATAGTTAAAGCATTTTAAATCTCCAAAGCATCGAAAGGCGTCGGGTTAAGCTTTCTCTTCTTATCAGACTGATGACGTTCGCATTGTATTTCATCGAATTTTACCTATAAAAGTACAAAACAAATATTCACAAAATGCACAGTAAGCCAATTGAGAGAGGATCAATTCACGGTTCATTACGCTTCATAGGACTAACATATAACATTGTTTATTTTTAAGGCATAACTAACTGTAACTCACTGTTGGGGGAATCATGGTCTCGATCGACGTAATGTACCCCACTATACACCATGATACATCTACTTTAGGTGTAGGCATGATTGTAATATTAACGGGCACACGATAGGTTGGGTGACCTGAGATGTCCGTCTTCCTGCCAATTTCCTCTACACATAGGAGTACATGAATGCAGAGTCGGAGTAAAGGGAGGGGAAGCCACCGCTTTCAGGAAAAATAAGGTCACCTGTCTAAAAAAAAGTGTACACTATTGATATACAAAATTGCGCCAGATTAAAAACAAAATACAAGTAAAAATTCGCCTTTTTGAAAAAATTAAAATATGGAAACAAGTGGGGTAATTCCCTTTCTTTCTCCCCTCCAATCATTCCGCCAAAAATCGACATTTTAAAGTGGGTTCGGTCCTTCCCCCCCCCTCAATGGGGTTCTTGTTGTGGGTACAATGGGTCTTCCATCTTGGAATCAGCTGTTTTCCTGCTATGATTGTTATTTTAACCCCAGTTTTCTGCCCATATTTTCGAAATATTTCACCTAAGAAGATTAGCATCTGGTGACAAATGCATGTATTGGGAATTTCTGGGTGCATTTATACCCATGACACCCCTAAATACGTCCTAGCAATAACTTCCTGTCTATAGTGCTGAAAGAGAGCAATTTAAAAGATGTAACCGAGCTGTAGTCAAACCCCTAATGCCTCTTTAAAGGATAACTTTATGCAAGAATGATGATTATAAACAGGGCTCGAAATAGGTATGGGTATGTGGGTCGGGGAGGGGCGGGGAAGAGTTGAGGGAGATCTTAGTTATCAAAGGTCCAATATTACAAATGTGTATGTCATAAAAGCTATGAAGACGATGGGCCTTTCTATACCATTTGCCATATTCAATCCCCTCCCTCACACTGCCCCTTAATTCGATACTGGATTCAAATTTTTAAAGACTTTATAAGTTATATATAGTGTATCTGCCTTGTAGCTAAGTGTATAATCGTTCCTGTTTTATGTTAATTTGCCACTGAAATGCAAATTGCACCAACCATAATCATACTGGGGATTTCGCTGAGTATAGTACAATTATAAATAGGCATAAGCAGGACGATTGGGGCTGATAGTGGAAGGAGTAGTTGGAATGGTGATTAGGATTTGAATCCCCTTTCCAGAAAAAATGTAGCTGTAGACATTAAAAGTGCGTGTGTTTCCTTTCGGATTAAAACCAGCTTTTCAATAGGCCTACCTGATGTAAATATGAATATCTCAGTGTCGTACATAGGCCCACCATGCCTATGTAACAACAACAAAGCATCATATACATACATATACTGTTTTGTTTTTAATACAACCAAAAAGTGATTTTTACTAAACCCAATCGCAACTGATTTGAATTATTTCAATGTGATATTTTCCAATTGGAATCGTGAAAGGTATATTTTTAATTTTCATGTTTTTCGCTTCCTGGTTGTCATGAATCAACTGATATAAACTGCTAGGCTCGAGTTCTGGTTTGACCCTTACAGTGATATCTACTCTTGATCAAGGGCCCTTCCCTTGTCGCTCTTAACTGCATACTGCTACTATCAATGACGGATCCAGGTTGAACCAGGATTAGCGTCTGTAGGATTTTTAGATACAGCGAAGGCACTCACATAATTTTGGCTGTAAATTTTGATTGGCTAGAATAGCCTGTCAACGTCATCAACAGTAAGATTCATAGGGCGTGGTTTAAAAAATAAGAACCAAATCAGAGAAATCGTTAGCCTCGTGGCTTTAGAAAAGTTACGACATCAATCGCTTAAATGTGGTAAACATAGGGAGGTATGTAACGTATAAGTAACGGCCCTGAACCTTCTCGATTATATGAGTCTTGAAGAAGCTGTAAAAGAGACATGTATTTTATTCATAACGATTGCTTATTGCTTGAGATAGCCTAAAGAGACCTAGATTATAATGGGATCGTAAATCAAAACGTACTCTTTTTCTATTTGTTCTGTGTTTGAACGGAACAGGATAATGTTGGTTTAGACGATGATTAAAATAACCCACATGGCAAGATCCGAGTCAAGCATATACCGAACGCTCTCTCGATCGTCTGAACGCTACACGATATGGAAAACGGAGCGAATCTTCTATTATTACCCCGGATACCTACAACACGACAGAATATTATTATGCAGCAATTGACAAAATTGGTATCCAGCATCTCAGAGTAGACTAATGCATGTTCAACCAACCCACGCCGCCCCCCCCCCCCCCC
>WXZC020000975.1:0-10265 GCA_011317855.2 Paelopatides confundens | reverse complement strand
TAATAATAATAATAATAATAATAATAATAATAATAATAATAATAATAATAATAATAATAATAATAATAATAATGGAATACATTTATTTGGCGCCCCTTAAACAACAGTTGACAGAAGCGCCTCACAAACCAAATAAGTAATTAAATATTAATAATAATAATAAAATACAATTATATAGCGTCTTTCAAAAATAATATCTCAGAGCGATTGACAAGGCAAGGTTAGATTCAAGATTAGATTAAAGACTTAATAATGACACCAGAAGTTGATAAAATTGCCAACACATTCCGAATGCAGGTTTTAGACACTTATCCGCGGAAAATTTGGCCAAAAACACACTTCCAGGTCGTGAACAGTACACATAAATCTTGAAAATAATCTTGAAGACTTTTGACACATTTTCATGATGTTAAATATGTTATTCATGTTCTAATACGGACACTGACATATATTTCACGAATAATTCTCGTCAATGCGTCATACCACGGCGAAAGCGAACTTACTTTAAAAATGGCCGATATTTGCGTCACAACATATACTGTACATACATATACATTGTATAATAATGAAACGTCAAGAAATGACGCCCTTGTTATGAATAAATATGTCCAAGCAATCGACTGAAAATATCCTTGTTGGTTTAAGAATGGCTTTCGCGGTAGTGAGAGAGGTGGACATGGAGGGGATTAGCTCTAGTTGTTTGTGGGTTATGGTAGTAGATGCACTAGAAGGGGTGAGTGTAAAAATGTACTTTTATACACAAATGCAATAGTTTTGGTTTTAATGAAATAAGGTTTGTACCAACAATACTGGAATGGGAGGGAATGTGGTATTTATTATGGTAATATAATCTGATCAATACAAAATAATTTTATGAAATGCTAAGTTGTGAAGTTTAAATGAAAAATAAAAACTTAAACATTACACTGATGATGAAAACATGCTTGAACAGAAAAGGCAAGTTATGTATGTTGTAACTGTTGTACTGTATAGTAATTCATAATACAAGACGTGTACTTTAAAACAACGAATGAACATCAATACAATTACAACTGACCATACACCAATTGGCTAGTAGGATAGAATATGATCAATAAAATTAAAATACATACTATATAAACAATAAAAGTTTACACAAACAAAATTAAACTGACCATCAGCAGTTGACAAGGGAGATATTGTCCAAGACAGATCAAAGTAGAGGAAGGCTCTTCAGTAAACCCTGTCCAAGCCATGGGATTATAATAATCCCCACCCCTCCAAGAAAAAGGACAAGCAACGAACAGTTAATGCAGGTTATAAGAATAATCAAGTCCATCTTGAACACTGTATGTATTGAACCATCAAATTAATACACTACCAGTGTGTTTAAGACACCTGTTATACAGCATGTGGTCTGCCAGAAAATAATGGTGGACCGTCAAATACCAACGCGGTCTGTGAAAAATGTAGGTGGTTGCCAGAATTAAAAGTCCTTCGTTGTAAATGGCGTGGTCCACCGAATTTATATACTGATACAACATGCGTACCGTGCACAAACAATGTTTTCGACACTCTGAAATCATGTTCACGTTATTATTTTGACTGACAGCCGGCTTAGTCACGCAGTATTAATTGACAGATTTGTTCACGTTCACATTCTTTGAAATACAAATTATTTTACGTATGTAGGTGTATGATGACATGGATGGAATATTTCGGATGCTAAGTGGTTCGCGATTTCTTTTCCTGGCATTATAAGTGGTATCTATGGCCTGAGAGGTTGAGTAACACTGTGTTAGACAATGCTTTATAAAACATGAGTGATTGACTTCCAACTCTTCATTTTCAATACTGCAAATTAGCACACCAAAACGAGTTTCTTCAAAATGTTGTGTATCTGTATGAGAAGAAGAAACACAAATGTAGTTAAATACAATTCTTTAATACACATGTTCACTGGAAAATCTAATCAAGGATTCAGCGTCAGACAAATGTGAGTCATCCTCTGACGAGGAATCTAAACAGATGTTTCCGTCTGAATTAGGTGGCTGACAAACCGTTCCGAATTAGATATTCAGGTATGCCTGGGCTTGTGTTGTCGCCTGAAACTGAATTGTTATCAGCCCGATTAAATACGGTGGTGTTATGATTTTTGAGTAGGGGGAGGACAACTGGTGGCCGATGGGGCACAGCCTGTCTTACAGAGGGGGAATTTTGTTTAGTTTTCTGAAGTACATTTTGTTCTTCAAGGTAGAGTCCCGAAAATTTGTAGAAAATATTTCGACATCCTGTCTGACGTGGGGAATGTTCCCATGTCCCACTACCCCCATGCCCTGCTGGTATCACCAGTGGTTACTGATATATAATTTTGAACAGACTTTACCTTCTTTGCTAAACCTCTATTGATGTGATGTGATGCAATGATGCACTCATCTACCATATTTACTAGAGACAAACAAACACTGATAATTATTTGTTAACTGGTAAGTCATGACAGGTATTTGGGCCCGGCAAAGAAGAGAGGCAATTATTAAATATTCTTGAGTAAAAACCATACACTGTCTGAAATAAAACAGCTTTATCGTCCAATAACTATGTGCATAGTTATTAAAGCCTGTAAAAAGAAGTAGGAAAAAACATATTAAATAGTTTACTATTTTATGTTTCCACTGTGCTAGCTTCCTATCATATAAGACCTAAAAGACCTAATACTTCAGCTATATACTCAGTATATGTTTTGAGTATATCACTATGTTTCAGCAGTAAGGCCTTAAGGGTATGATGACATTGGTAGCCTAGGTATAATGTTACTGTTTAGTTTAGATTAACCCCATGGTTAGGAAACCATACAGTGGCTCATTTTAAACCTTATCCGTGTGATGATCGTGAATGAACACCGGCTTATAAGCTGTCGGATTGATTCAGGTTCATCATGTTGGTAATATTTTGCAGATAGGCGACCTTAAAATTCCATTTCTTTCTTCAAAAACGAATTGGTGTTCCCCTTCCCTCACACCACTCCCCCATGAGTTTGTATTTATTATCTGTAACCGTCTGGTACAAGTGTGTATGTTATATATTGTCTGACACCCATTTTTCAGATAGGTGACCTTAAATTGACTCTCGTGCAAAATGTAGCATCATTTAGCATCTACTCATATTTAATGCTACACAAAATTCTTAAAGCACCCTTCCATAAAGCTTAACGACTAACAAATCAGTCGGATGGGGTAACAATGTGGACCCCACCTGTGAAATCCAGCTCATGCCGCTGACGCTAGCCACATAAAACCACCAAAAAAGGCAAATCATTGCGTGGATGGGTGGGTGGTAATTCCCAGCCTCTCCCCACCCATTGTGATGGACCTGTGTGTGACATCATGATACGTATTTGAAGAGAGGATCCATGCATTGAATCAGGTAACGTTGATCACAATACTGGAGAAGAGAGAGGAAACCTTTCCAAATTAGGCTGTACCGGCTGTTTAATAATAAAAAATAAATCATTATCAGTATCGACATTTGAACATTGGGGGTTCCCCACACCCCTTCCGCATATAACCAGCCGTCACTGATGTAGAGTACTGGGCATATTTAGATGTACTAAGGTTATCAATGACACGGACGAGGTACATATACGTACATTCTCTAACCTTAGTTCAATCGTTCAATTTATTTTTCTCAAACAGCATGAAAACTTCGAACCTAACAAACCAGTTTAAAAAACACAGAAGGAAATAAATAAAATGTAATAAAAGTAAAAAAACAAATTGAATGTCAGCAGTATTTGTATAATGATGGTCAGATAATTTGGATATGAATATAAAACTGATTATTAAAAAAAAACATTTTGAAGGTTTTCTTGAATCTTTCTTTCTTCAGACCGTGATTCCCTGGCTTATCACAGGAATATGTCATTCACTACATACGACTAGGACAATGACCATTATGCTACTAACTGTGTTGTTTATGGTCACGGTGCGTGGTGGTACAATGGTTGCGATCATTCTGATCTGAAAATCGCTGCAAAAGCGTGAAAATCGAGTTGTAACCAACCATCTTTGTTACTATTTATATATAACCATTTGTTATTATTTAGTGATTTGAAATATATTTCTTTACTAATTGGTAGCTGTTACTATTTTACATACAATTACACGAATCAGTATCAATAACTAACCTACTGTACTTGTCGAATCGTAATCACTGAGACCAAAAAACATGTACAATGTTCCTTCATCACTCACGCGGAAAATATTGTATTTAGCGTAGTATGCATGGATCGCCACTCTTGGTAACGAAGTCATACCTATAAGTTCATAGTTCTTCTGATGTGTGGATGTAAGCTGGTTTCTCGTTTCCCAAACAAAACTCACAAATCAGAAAGTCAAAGCCTTCTTTGAAATCGTTCTAGTCAGAGTTGAATTCAGCACCACCGTCCATTCGATACTGCAATATCTATAAAACAAGGAGGATATATACAAACTTGCACTTTGAAATGGTGACTTTAGACACAAAGTTAATATTAACAAATTATAGATAATTAAAAACAACGTCTATCAATTAAGGTCACTTTTCTACATCACTTTTGGATGTTTACAATTTACCCCTTAAACATCAAGGGCCCATGAATCAGAGAGAGTTTACTATATATAACACATATATCATTAGGTTAACTCTATAGAAACAACACATATAATTAGGGAAATATTAAGAGTGATTTGACTCCCAATAACATGTTTTCAGTGCATTATACATGTGTCCAAGCACAAATGGTGATATATACCACCTCCTGTATGCATTGTTGCTGAAATGAAGCTTCAAGAACATTCATCACCATCGTTTTCGCTTTAAATGAGCGTTCCAGGCATATAACACATTCCAAAGAGGAAGGAATTGAAAAACGGGAATTTGACTTTTATTTAGACATACGACGAGCAATATTTGAAACATCTGGCTGTGATTTATTAATACAAGTAAACAAAAACAATAACCACTACCCACAAACTTCACTCAAGTTACCTAACAATTTCACTCGAGTTAATAGTGTAATGACGCTGTGGATTGTTTTTCTCGTCCAAAAAGGTTCAATCAGCTGGTAGTTACCATCAACTGTTAATGACAATAACAACATCAGGCCAACTTATTAAATGCACAATATGTATGTGTAGGTATAGCTGCTGTGAATGTGTGGTAGGCATACCAGCGTCATATTGGTCGGTATGTTTGGAAAAGTATCGAACTTTTAAAACGCCGTATTAAACTTTCCCAAAATGTTTACTATCTGATGTGAAATTAAATGCAACAAACTAACGACATAGTCTCTGTACAAATGTATTTAATGACAAAAGAAATTACAATACAAACACAACCAGCTGCTTTATGGCAACAAACTAACACTATACTATTTTGTGTTCATGTATATTTGATGGCGCCAAAGCTACATTGAAACTACAACATTCACTTTGAAATTGTCTCAGTACGTTATTGAAATGACACATTGAAGGATTAGTGGTCTTCCAAATCGGTTTTATGAAGGCCTACTTTCACACATTTACTGAATTAAGCGATCATGGTTTAATTTACTTTATTTATTACGATTATAATGATCGTAAATGCTGCTGCCGTACTGCTGGGTGCTCAGCGTTAAGTATCAGATTGGGGCCAGTTGGTGTCTGGATGAAAAAACACTAGGCTGTGAGTCATTGGGTGCCAGAGAGAGAGAGAGAGAGAGAGAGAGAGAGAGCGTTTTAAGTATGCACTACAAAACAAATCAAGTGTATGATCATGTTAAAGAAGCTTGTTGAGTTTTTAACGTTATGTTTATCCCCAGAAAACGGCTTGTGTTAGTTCGTTATTTTCAAAGAAGTACGTAAAAGGAAAAGTAAAAGAAACAAATAAGATTAAGTTGTCATAAGTATTATTTTTTTGTTGAAAATAATGCTCAATATTTATAATTCTTCAAACATTCTCACATCATAAGTAACTAAACTCGGGATCGATTCCAGTGAAATGCTACATAGCTGATGATGGTATATTTATGTGCGATATTAAATGATACCGAACTTTCGTACAGAACAAAGTAATCATACTAACAAAGATGGAACGTTTGTTTGTTGTTGCTTTCAATTTAACGAGGACACTCAGTAAGTATCTTTATCGTTACCATTCTTTGTAACACACACATTGATATCTTCTAAAAGTATTCAAACAACGGAATATGGGATATAACTATTAACTTACCAACAAATTCCCTGAATCAAAACTATTGTTACAGTATACAGCAAATGGTTCAAGATATGAGGCAAACACCGCCAGAAGACTCCCCATCGCATTGTTCGTAGATCTTCATACAATATATAAGGTACTCCGGCTGCTGGTAAAATAAGTACGAGTCATCTGTGAAAAAAATATAATTTAAATCGGTCGTGTTGAGTACATTTATTGTCATATATACATGGTTATCAAATGCGAATCTTTCATCACATTTCAGTTGATATGAAGCTAGCTGTAGCCCATTAGTAAATTGATTGCAATATTAATACATTCACATGGTGTGCTAACCACACCACTCCCTTCCTTCCTCCTCATCTCACAAAACAAAAACAATCCGTCATATTTTCTAGAAATTTATGTAAACTCACCACCACGCTGACATACAATTGGCAAATAACTAGTTTGTTACCCCCACCGGAACTACTTTTTCTTCTGCTGAACGAAACTTTATGACCCCGTGTCTCTGTAAGTCCTGCATCATAAATAATACTGTATAATATATATTGTATATTAGTATAGATTAATATGTGTAATACTGAGGAAGATGTGGTGTTGTTTTTACTTACATTACAGGCCAAAGTATGATTAAATAAACTTTAGTTATATCGTATATTTATATATCCAAATACAAATATACGCGTGAGAAGCAGACATGCCGTTACGGGGGACATGTTTTCTGCCGCGGTCCAGAAAGAAGACTGTATAGTACATTTCCCCATTTAAAATATATTCATATACTTTGTAATACTTTATATATGTAATACATTCACATGGTGTGCTAACAGCACCACCCTCCCTCCCTCATCATCTCACAAAACAAAAACAATCCGACATAGTGTCTATATATTTCTCATCACCACACTGACATCTATACTGATTGATACTTAAATCCACCCAAAACATTTTAAAATAATTACAAAATGACTAAGTTCCAACATATTGTACAATTAAAATAATCAAATTATATTACGTTTGCGGTGTTTGCACCCCACCCTAATTTAACTCTACCAGGAAGGCATAGATGACAATATATATGAATCAAACAATGCGTTTTCTCGGACAATAACGAATGACATGAGATATTTCCCAACTTCATTATTTCATATTTACAACTCATTTGGTGATTTTTCATTTTGATTTAATTTTTATGTCGCAACGTAGCATAAATAACAAAGTATACTCCCGTAAAATGTTCATTTAAACATGACTTGTATTCATCGTAAGCTATATAAACGCAGGGTATATATCAATGAAATCAACCAAACGGAAAGCGTCCGGACATGTCGAGTGATTACATATCAAACAGTATGCCTTGTTCTTATTTTAATGCAGACAGACAATAATGAATTTCCGTTAGCTCAAATATTATTAATATTTATCGGTACCGAAGGCGGCACATGTAGGGGTATCTTTATCTTTGTCTCTATGGGCCTCTCTCAATTATTTACTTGAAATATGTTCACATGAGTACTTTCCATTGTTTTAGTGCCTAAAATGAAGGTACCGTATTTCTATTTGGCCCATCATAACACAATTATATTACCTTGTAGATTTGCCTAGCATAGCTAAATGGCTTGTGTGGTAGTCCCATCTTTTCAGAGTACTAGTAATTTCTTTAATCTTCTCCCAGTAAAACTATTATTCTGTTTTATTAATCATATAGACCTTGTTTTCCAAAAAATCAATTTCTTCTCTATCAAAATGAATTGTTAATAAACAAATAATCACATTTGATTTTATTTGAAGACCGGTTATGTGCAACATATAACAAGCGAGGCGTATACAAGAAAACAGATATCAAGACTGTTGGAACAGTCCTGTTCGTCACTATAGAGCATCCAAAACATCGCACAGAAGACGACTGAGACTAGGGGTCAATGAACGTCGGAAATATGATTAAAAACTATTATTGGTAGTTGTCCACGACAAGAACTTAAAACGTTGCCAAGGAGATGGTCCACGGAAACACCAAGTACACTAGTCCTAAGATATATGGTATGGTTGCCAGTCGTAAAATACATAAATACCTCTGTATTGCTCAGTTTTTATATCCTACTGGATTTCTCGCTCGAATGCTAGGAAAATCATAAAAAATAATCCAGTACAGATATTGAAAATGTCCTGTACAGATCTAGAGAATTCCTTGTAGTTCCCTGTAAAGATCCCGCAAGTTTCCTGTAAAGTGCCCGAAAATGTCCAGTACAGATCCCACAAATTTATACAGATTCTGCAAATTTCCCAAAAAAACTCAGCGGGAATTTTCTTCGGCATTTTGGCTCAGGGAAATATTACTACTAAGGGGAATTTTCCGGGAGGGAATATTACCTGCAGAGAAATGTTCATGTGGGCCAATATCCCGAAGAAAATTTCCCGCAGGGGTTTTCTGATAAGAAATTCAATGGATGTTTTTGTTGCCCAAACCCAATATCTCCAAAACGAAGACCTAAGACCCTAAGACCCTCTTAGATCTTAGGTCTTAATTTTGGTGATCTTACGTTTACAAATACAGTACCTACAGTTAAGTCAACGGGACATGTCAAAGCATAAGATCTCCAAACGACGATCGAAGACCTAACACTATCTTAGATATTAGGTCTTCGTTTTGAGATCTTAGGAATAGACATATGCCGTTTCTAAACCTAACATAATACGATATATTTCGATTGGAAAGTTCGACTGAAACAAGTTTTGATGAATATAGAGACAACCAAAAGTAACAGTTATGCAAACCCGAACGTTATTGTCATTACCGAAGACGTCAGAAGCGCTATTTTAGTATTTCTCGATATACTATATATATATGTGTAAATGTGTTATTCATTTCCGGGGTCGTAGGTCTTCATTTGGAGATCTTAGGAATAGACACGCCAAGAGTTATGTCAATAGGCCGTTTCTAAACCCATGACCCTACGATATATTTCGATTAGAAACTCAGATTGAAACAATCTTTTCGGTGGATATAGAGACAACATAGAGTAACATTTATACCCACCCGGACATTCATATCATCACCGATTTCATTATTTATCGATATTCTGTACTACAGGGCTGTGTCAATGTATTATTTACATCGCCTAGTTTTACGTAACTCGGTCAACATACATTGCATTATTCATCTAATATAGCGTTAACTTATGCAGTTGGGACCGCCCATGCGGCCGCACATGTGCAGTCATGCTTATTCAGATTCCTCCAAAAAAATCGTACATATGCGACTATCTGTGCTAGTCTCTTACACTTTGTAAATCTTGTTTTTTACCGGATTTTGACCTTTCTGATCGGAATCCTATACCGAGTACTGCGTTTCCTGGCGGTTTTAAAGATCCTCTGGCCGAGATTTCGGCTCTTCTGAGCCCCAAATATGAGTATGTTTGTTCTAAAAATTACCTATGTCTCCGCTCACGAAGCTTTAGGGCGTGTTAGCCTAGGCTCTTAGCCTACAATCTAAGTCAGTTAGACTTTTCCTTACTCTGAAGGCGATGAGTGGTGCTGTTCGCCTACTCGATCAACTGGCTGGTCCTGGGGGTCTCCTCAAGCCAGAACGCACCAAGTAATCATTCTCCTCCAGTTTCTGGGCTGGGTAATCAAATGGAAGTCACAGCTCTTCTCCACGATGTCGCCGGTCTTCTTGGGCACGCGACTAGACTTCACACGAGGGACCTTCTCACCTTTAGAGGAGCGCTTCTCCACGTTGGTTTCGGGGGTCAGCGCCCTCCAGTCCCGTTCCCCTTACAGCACGGTTGTGAGTTCCGGGACTAATAGTGAGCCTATTCGACGTCGGGGCCAGGTGCTGCATCACATATCGCGGAACCTTCTTCTCCCTGCATGGAGGATGTACCTCCGAGCACACGGACTTTCTGCAGACGTTGCCTCCTGGCCGCTGGGTCGAGGAGACCTGGCTCTTTCCGAACTTACGTTTCCTTTTAAGTTTACCGACTAGTGTGGCCTAGTGGTTAGAGCGCCCGCCATACAGCCGGGAGGTTCCGGGTTCGATTCCTGGCCGAGTC
>WXZC020000974.1:0-10265 GCA_011317855.2 Paelopatides confundens | reverse complement strand
TAAGGACACCCCCCCCCCCCACAAATGCACTACGGGGGCCATGGCCTCCGTAATTCGAACACTACAACACACATGGTTCAGGCCTCTAGCACTTTACCTTTCAATCACATTTGTTGTTATACACGAGCATGCCTTCCTCTCGATGATTAAATATTTAACAGTGACAAATCGTGATGGGACTTGAGTTATAGTCTAGGCTTACCAATGGTCTAGTAGTATAGTAGTAGTAGCCTAGCTATACCCATACTGTTATTGTATAGTGTAATGAAACCGTTGTTCGACGCCTTCACCGCGACCAAAGTTTGTAGAGTCAACATAATAAAGAAATATGTTGCTCGATGTCTTGTATGGCAATATTATGGATATTTACTCACAATGAAGCATTTATTCCACATTGTTCCATTGAGTTGCATACGTGCTTAGTGACGATCGCTAAAGTGAACAAATGACTTAACATGGTTTTCAAATTGCTGGCCAAACTCTCTGTATATATGGCTCTGCTCGGGAGTCTCCTAATATGTCTGGTCAACATCGGGCATCAGTCATCATTTGGGAGAGGTCATTATGGGATGACATCTATGATCGGTCAATCACCGACCATCCAGAGAGTACAGTTATCTTCCAGAGCCTATATCTGATTATAAATTTAAGCAAGTCATTTCTACCAATATTTGTTTTCCAAGTTCAAATTGATAGTAAATTGCCAGTAATTATACGTAATTTATATGATCAATTATAAACAAGTCGCTATTCAATAATGTCACCCAATACCCAGTTGATAATCAAACATCACTAATTAAGTTGATAATGACACACATAATATGTCCATGTCGCTCACATAGCATCATCATGACAATTAAACAGCTGCAATAAGCGTTGATAACTTAATTGGGGCTGTCCAGACCAGGGTGTGGCATGCCCCCCCCCCCCCGCCGGCTAGGTTGTGCGTCTGCCACATACTCATGCCTGTTCGTCAGAGCAAAAAAAAACAAAGTTCTGCCTTCACTGTTCCACACAGATCTCACCTCCGTCGGGGAGAGTCCACCGGTCGGACATCGGTCGTCGGACCGGTTATTACACCTTTGATGTATATATACTTGTATGACACCTATCACCCCCGACATCTCTAGCCCGAAAAATGTAGACACTTTTTTTTTCACTTGTCGGAATTTTTTTACCATAAACTTACCGGGAAACGTTAACAAAACTATGGATAAAATCCTCGTCTGACCGAACTAATGCTGTGGCCCCTTGTACAATATTCTCACCCACTCCAAAACACTGGCCCAGACCTAGCCGGTATGGCAAAATAAGTTTACGGTGGTTGTAATGTAATAAGGCACTTGCTTGCCCTGTTCCCATGACAACATATCCCTACATTTTTAATCGTTAATCAGACGATCCCTAATATAAGTACCTATGTTACATGCAGTACATTATCATAGTACACTAATGTAGCTAACAGGTTGCCATGTCAACCCATAACCTTTTTTATGGCTGTGGTTCCCAACGACATACCCTTGTATCTAACAATATGCCATATACTAATATCACTATGATCACAAAAATAGGTAATTAAATAAGGACCTTGCATAAATTAAGACGTACACTAATTACTAAGTGTCTCAATACTATATAAATAACACTAAACAACTAACAATCTTTCAGCCCATTTCATGGGTACAACTTCAAATATTAGGGAAGGTCACATAAATGTCATTTGCCATCGTAGGTGCCAATGGTTACGATTGCAATTACACAATAACATTGTGTGATTAATCTAAACATTACTCGAATAAGGTGAACTTGCCGCCGCCAAACAATGTAACAATTATACAACTCAAATTGGGTGATACTACTCAAAGTGCAGCATTAGCAATACATATATCAGCCAAAGAATAAATATCACAGAATGGGGTACGGGCAAACCAAACCATACTGCTACCATATATAGGTTACAATTAATTAAATCATCATCATTACATCTTATAAAATATTGGGGTTTGGGCTATACGGTGTGCACAGGAATAGCCAATAAAATGTTGAAAGTTTGAGCATGAATGATAATTATTGTACTTTTTTTAGCATATTTGATGACAACGATATCATTTACTTCTACAAATACCTTCATGATATGGGGTAATTATAATATTTTAAAAAAGTGTTCTAGAGTGAAAATCAAATGTTGTACAATGACAACTGGTAATGATAATAGCATGATTGACAATGAAGGAAAACATGTCTTTGACAAATATTTTCATTTTATTTTCTTTCCATTTGGCGCCTCCCACTCATTAATATGCCACTATTTTTAGCAGTGTCAGTGCAATGATTATTATGAGGCACCTTGCAAGCTGATTGAACAACCACAGCCTGGGCCCGGGGACAGCTAGGGTGGTCTCTGGTGGGGTCTTACTTCTCTTAGGGGGAATGGTACAAGCCACATAGGCGAAGCCACCTGAAGCTCAGACAGCATAAAATGATTTCCACACATGTAATATGTTATGGACGGATATATAAGTTTTGAAGGATATTATAAGGTGTGAAAAGAAAGATCAATAAATAAGTAAATAATTTGAACCCATAATGTGTCAAGATAAATTGTGTGTACTAACTAGGCTAGCCCAGTTTAATTAGTATCCCCAATGTTAGTCCACTATGTTACTACAATCATGGGGCATATGCAGGGGCACAACTTAATCAAGTTGGGAAATTGTCCAAAAATGTTTTAACAAATAATACAAATTGTGGAACATTATGTACTATTTTGCATATAGGCATACAATTCTCAAAGGGCATGAAAACACCCCTCCCATTTAGAGGGCGGGGTCCCAGGATGGACATTTATGAACAATTGCACCCCATATATATAAATCCTGTATATGCTTCTGCTGTAATATACTTAAATGTTCATAGAAAGTGATATTTTTAGGAACAGAAACATGAATAATACATTGTGAAAGAAATTTCTGGTGTCTAAAGGACCAGGGATGTCAGCGGTTTATTGTCACTACACAAAAATACATGTTGGAAAAGCAAGAGTATTGTAGTAAATTATTTGATTTTGGTCAGTGTTACTTCAGTACAGCTCCATCATTTCTATTTTTAAAAATATTTAAATATATATGATTTGATATTCAACTTTGATTATGCATTTTTATTTTTATTCCACAGAAATCTTCACAAGAACTACACAAAATATTGTTGGCGTCCTAGTTTGTTCATCCTGTTTTAGGCAGATTGAATTCTGAGTTCGGTAGAACATTAACTTAGGCAAAATCATTTTGCTTGATAAGTCCTCTCAGCAAGAAATCGGTTGCCAAGTTTATGCAAAATTTCTGCTTAGAAAGCATGCTGATGAAAAAAAATTAATAACATGTACAGGTGTGCATAAAATTAAACTTTACTTGTCATTGGAATATGTGACCCCAGGACTTCTCGGAATACTGTGAAGGATTGGACAAATGATGTAACCATTTGCTATAACAGATTGTGTTTACAGAGTTAATATTAAGATATGAATTATATGGGGGAAGGGGGTGGAACCCATGTAGTGTGGAAATGTATGCTCATGTTAACACACTGGGAATTTCTTAATAATGTATTTCACATGATATGGTAAGGAGGAAAATATAGAACTTCATATTTACTGATACAAATGTATATTGTGAAAATGCTAGGGGGTTTCCATTGTAACCTCTCCCTGGATCCACCACTGGTAGAGGTCATCAGTATTTCCCCCAAATTGTAATGTGCTATAAATTGCTGGACATTGAAAAAAAGTGTGTTTAAATTATTTGGGGGCAATAGGACCTTTACAATGACTGATGAAGCAGTATCAGCATAAAAGGAATACCATTTTTGCTTTGAGTTTTAACTAGTATGTCATTTGTAGTGTATCACCAACATGGACTATATCGGTCCTTGTCACTTAATTATCTTTTAATTGACAATGTACATAATGGATAAAAGTCAACTCATTGTTGAGTGGCAAGTTTGTGTGTACATGGATAAGCTCATGAAGTTATGTCAATTGTTACATAGCTTTGGGGAGCGGTATGAAACTGAAATGGGATAATACATACGTGGATCCCATTAACCACCTTCGTAATTGTGACAATATAAACGAAAGTGGCAAACATAATGTTATCATCTCTTGAATGTGTCACTTGCCTATTTACATCAAGCTATCAGCCAAGTTTAAGTTAGGCTAGACCTAATTCGCATGCAGTTGTCAACACTAATTTGGTTGCCCATCAACTAATCCATCTGGAGGCAGATGTTACGGAATAAATAGCCTAGGCCTAGTCTTCTTAGATGTAGTACTACTGAATTTATACATGTAGCTGACATTAACAAATTTGGCCCCATCTCATTATCGGTATCATAATGGCTAACGTTGGTTGGTCATCGTCTGATCAACTAGTGCAAGAACTTGCAGCTACCGGAGTAGGACTAGCCTACTGTATACATGAAATAATTGACATAGACGTAGGCCTACGTTCTTTCAACCTTAGCCAACGGACTAGCCTAGTAGTAGTATTAGTAGGACTCATGAGTAGGTCTAATTTACCGTCCGAATAAGTTTCACTGGTTAGTGAAACCACAATTCCTGTATAATATAATAATTTGCTACCGTTCTACAATTCCACCTGTATAGCATATGCATAACCGCATTTAGACAAGTGTTAGTTGGCTAGCTACAATTGAGTTCAACAATAACAAACTTTTGGGGCAGGCCTAGTAACTGACGCAGCATAGCCAGTGTTGATATACATAATACATAGCCCAATAATAGGTCAATAATAGTATCAGCTCTTGTAAATGTATTTGGTGGCACAAATCCACCAGCAAAGGATGTAAAATGCAATTTAGAAATTAAGAGACAAATTATTGACAATAATTTGACTTGAGCATCCAAGACCATTGTATCACACGATTAATAAGTCTAGGCATAAGTATATGTTGATGTAGGCCTAGTTACTAAATAATACAGTACATACCGCCTCTCTCAATATATTTAAATCATTTAAAAATTCTTACTGAAACTTCGTTTTGCCAGCTGATTTTAAGTTTACACTTTTTTCCTTGACCTCTATTTTGTATGTCTATTACTAACCTTTTTACCTTTAAAACAGTCTCTATTTTGCTTTAACCTTCTTAAAAAAATATTTGTTTAAATTCTGCTTTTACTTTTTCCTTTTAATCCTCTTGCAGAATTCAATCTGTCTTCCTCTAGTTTTGTCATTTTTACCTTTAAAAATAATATTTTTGTTTGCTTTAACCTTCTCAAGATATTTTAAAAAGTATTTTAAGAATTCTGCTTTTCTTTGTTCCTATACTCTTACAGAATTTCTACTGAAACTTCGTTTTGCCAGCTCATTTTAAGTTTACACTTTTTTCCTCGATCTCTATTTGTATAAACCTTTTTACCTTTAAAACAGTTTCTATCTTGCTTTAACTTTCTTAAAAATATTTCTAAAACATATTTTAAATAATTCTGCCTTTACTTTTTTCCTTTTAATCCTCTTGCAAGATTCAATCTTGTCTTCATCTAGTTTTGTTATTTTTACCTTTATTTGCTTTAACCTTCTTAAGATATTAAACATTTTTTTAAAGAATTCTTATTTCCTTTTAATACTCTTACATAATTTTTCGTTTTCTTGTTACTCTTTTTGTTATTGTTTCTTACTTATAAATTATATATTTAGTGTTTGCTTTAATTGTTCACCTTTTCTGTCTTTTTATGTATCCACGACTCACCCTCTGAAAATAAAGTTGAAATAAAATGTATGTGTGAAAGTTTCGCCTGTTTGTTTTCACCGACAAAGTGTCCCCGGATGTTCTAAAGTTCCCGGATACTGAATAGTTCCATTGTGTACAACACAATATGAATTAGAACTTAATCTGACCTGAATGAAATGTTAAGCATGGTCTTTACAAAAGAGTTTGTAAAGATACCTGAAGGCCACAGTAAGTGTGCTTCCCGCACTTAATAATTTATATGCTGGGAATTCTAAAGATTGTAATCACTGTGTCTGCATTCTTCAACAAATGTAAAACACAAAGTACAGAGATCAATACAACAATCTCTATGTAAATTTCACTCCCGTCGTCCGACATGTCCTCTCTGTGCAGGCTACAAGTTAAGCCTATGTATATTACAACAAATTCACTGTTATATTTACAATTGATCACAAATGCATGAATGTGCTCATATGCCGCATCACGCATGCATGTGCACGCACACGTGTTTGCAGATCTCCAAACCAGTCGGCCTACTTCGGTTGGGACAAGTGGCAGGGCAATGTATGACGAATCTGTGAAAGTTTTTTTGTCATTGCAGTTAGTAAAAAAAAGAGGTTTATTGTAAATGGGGCATCAATGTTTACTACACAATCTTCTGAATGCCCCCTAAAATGAAATATATTTTCTGACTATTTTCAATGCCAAAATGTTGTAACACACAACTGTAAGGGAGACTTGAGAATCTCCGCATTTGTTCAATACAGGAAAATACCAGTTATGTAGAGTACACAGAATAGTAATTAGTATATAGTATCGTAACATGAAGCGTACGTCTATTTTTAGATTCATTGGAAAATACCTGAATTCAGATTAATCCATCTATAACGTCTGGTCTTTTTTAAAATCTTATTAAGTAAAATAATGTGTCTGTCTTCTTTTCTTGTTGTCTTAGTGAAGCCTTTACTTGAATGCATGACATGTATCTACAACATACTAATAGTACCAGTTCGCCAGTCTCTATAACTCTATAGTCTAAATAGGGGATTAAACTTGTCGATTCTTTTGGGGGTTGTTTGGTGGGATTTTTTTCGGGGATTTTATTTTCATGTAATTGGGATAGGACTAGGAGGGGACGAACAGACAATGGGCGAAACGACATGTAACCGGGTGGTTCTTCCATTTCCTTTTTATTTGAGTGTGGTGATGTGAATAAGCATGCAATGGTAGTTGAGAAATACTAGCAAATTTGAGGAAACGGTTCTTTTGTCCAAGAGATTATAGGACTGGCAACTGTTTATTTTATCAATAGCGTATACTCAAGCAAAAGAGATTACAGACCACGTCCTATTGTAAGACGGGCCGTCACCCATGTCAAATATTGAATGTTACTCTCACAAAAATTAGTGTGGGCTTATAGTTATAGGTTAGGTGTTTAGGTTAGGTGTTTGTCGAAAATTCTACACTGTACCATACATATTTTTCATCTCTTCCGTCGGAGGAGAGACTCCACTAGTCGGTCGCCGGACCGATTGTTACACCTTCGCTGTACATATTAATATGTATCTGCCACACCTAATACTACCCCCCTGCTATTCGACATCTCGGGGCAGAACAATTTAAGAAACTATTTTTTAAATTTATTTTCAATTTCTTTTTGTTTTGCCTGTCGAAATATTTTTCCCTTAAACAATCGGGAATTCGCCTGAAAGGCACCCACACGCGTTAGTAAAGCTAAGAACATTTTCTCGTCGGACCGAATGAGGTGTCCCCCTGTACAATCATCGCCCAAGGTAAGACGGGCCCGTCACCCATGTCAAATATTGATTGTTACTCTCACAAAAAAGTAGGGTGGGCTTATAGTTATATTCTCTGAATCAACGTAAAACATTCATGACGTATTTAGGTTGTGTTCGTCGGATAAAAAGAAAGAAAAAAAAAGTCTACACTGTACCATACATATTTTCATCTCTTCCGTCGGAGGAGAGACTCCACTAGTCGGACATCGGTCGTCTGACTGATTGTTACACCCTCATTGTACATATTAATATATATCTGTCACACCTAACACTACCCCCCAACCCCCCGCTATTCGACATCTCGGGCCAGAACAATTTGAGAACCCCCCTTTTGTTTTGCCTGTCGAAAAATTTTCACCACAAACAATCTGGAATTCGCCTGAAAGGCACCGGCACGGCACGCGTTAGTAAAGCTAAGAACATTTCCTCGTCGGACCGAATGCTGTGTCCCCCTGTACAATCGTCGCTCCCCAAGGTACCATGGTATAATATTACGATACATGTTCCCCTCCAACCCCCCGCCCCCGCTTTTCCCAAACTCATTTAAGTGTGCACTCATAAAACCGACCAGCCACAAAGTCACTGCTGTTCAACTATGAGAAAACTTCTTTTGTCCAAGTGATTATAGGACTGGCAACTGTTTATTGTATCAATAGCGTATGCTCAAACAAAAGAGATTACAAACACTGTCCTTTTGTAAGACGGGCCCGTCACCCGTTACCTCGTTTTTGTATAGTTACTTCATAATTTGTTCTTGTGATGCAAATTCAACTTACATATTGTATTTAAGCTAATTGTAGCTTCTGCGGTACCCCCTCAACTTTCACAGTGAACCATGCGTATTGTTTTTTTTTTTAAATTCTCGTTTTAAATACAATCATTCCTCTCATGTTCCATGTAAGCTGTTAATTGTTCTGTTTCAAATAGTCTTGTAAAAAATCTGATACCATTTAGTGAAAGGAAACCAAAGTTGAGAGCGATCATCAGCCATGATCATATACAAAATTGTGTTGCTATAATAGGAAGGAAGTACCAACTTTTTAATTTTACAGTTTACTCTTGAATTGCATATGAAATATTTTTAATTATTTTTCCCCATGAGCAATGGACCTCATTATCTCTGGATTGACATAAGTTTATCCCTCCCACACCAATGGCCTCATATCATTTATCCCCCCAAAAATGATTTTGCATTAACAATTTTTCTCCTTTCAGTTTCAGGAATAACCACACCACAATCGAAAGACAAAAAGGAAGAACCGGCCACTCAATCGGAATTTGGACAAAGAAATACAAAAGGAAAATGAGCCTCCTACTAAACACTCAAAGAAAGAAGATGCCAAAGGTAACATTGGATAGTCGGATGTCACATACACATAATTTAGATGAAATTTAAACCTAATTAAGCATAAATAACTAAACCTAATTAACATAAATAATTAAACAGATGCAAGCCTTAAACATATCTAATTCTTTCCACTATTGAAATTTGTCTAACTGAATGATTAGCTCAGTGATTAAGAGTATTCACTTTCCAACCAGAAGGAATGGGTTTGATCCCTATATATATTATTTGTTTCAGTAGCCTTGACCTATCACACTTTCACAGCAGATATACACCCTAGCCTTGCATAACAACTCCGAATGAAGTGATTCTCATTACCTCTTGAGGCTATTGACACTAATTGCATCTGATAAAAATAGTTAATTGCCTTAATTACTGTTGGTAGTGGTATACTATGCAACCTGGTACTCAATATAAGTCTGGAATAAATGCACCACAAGACCAATGACTGGGTAAGCCATCAGTGGCGGCGCCAGGATTTTCGGAGTGGGGGGCGACGACTGTACAGGGGGGGACACCGCATTCTGTCCGACGAGAAATTTTCCGACAAGCAAAAAAAAAATTCTGGCCCGAGATGTCGAATAGGGGGGTAGTGTTAGGTGTGCCATATATATTAATATGTACAGCGAAGGTGTAACAATAGGTCCGACGATCGACTATATAGTGGAGTCTCCTTCGACGGAAAAGGTGAAAAATATGTATGGTAATGTAGAATTTTTCTTTTTGGTCCGACGAACACGACAGTCGGTGGCCGACAAGGGGCACATCCTCCCCGCTGGTGCCACCACTGCTCCCCATATGTGACAGCTTAGCGTCGTAACATAACTGAAACTATAAACCTGTAAACATATTGTCCATAATAAGAAAAGTTATTTCGTTTATTAGTAATCCTTTTAAACCGGTGTTTTCCCCGTGAGCTAAAAACTGCAAAAGTTATTCCAATCTTTAAACATCAACTACGTTATTGGTTGTAGTCACTGAAATGCTTTGCGACACAACTATTACAGGGACCGCAGAGCGAATTTTCAAGCGAAGCTGTTATGCGGGAGTCCATGGGCACTTGGTGAGGTCCAGGAGGTAATCCCTGTAATGTTGGGCATCTATTATGTATAAATTTGGCTAAAATTTAACATGTTTAAATTATCATTAATACTGGAAAAAACACACTGCTTGTGCGGCGAAGCTGCTCGGTTTGGGTACAATCGCCTGCTGAAGGGGAACCGGTGGACCATAGGAGAGCCTCACCTGAAAACCTGTAATTATTAGACAAATTATTATCAGAGTGGGGCCAGTTTGGTATCTGGATGTAAAATGCCACCCGACATGAAGTGTAAGTTACAAGCCACTTCGGCTTCCCACATGTATATGTGGCAGCT
>WXZC020000973.1:0-10266 GCA_011317855.2 Paelopatides confundens | reverse complement strand
AATGCTGCTGCCAGATCAACCGCGATATACCAGACTTCTATTGTTGTTGCATTGTACAAGCGCTGTGTCAGTGCGTTTCATTGAAGTAATCCATAACCGCGATTGGAACGTGAAAAACTTGCACATTTATTCTTGATGGTACTGTACCTAATGCAATTTTAACATTGATGTGTATTGTGGGGTTTCCTGTGCATGTGTACGCTACTGGAAATCGCAAGTGACTTGCACATTTTATTCTTTGTGTTTGATGTTTTCATGA
This sequence comes from Paelopatides confundens, assembly GCA_011317855.2. Taxonomy (NCBI): domain Eukaryota; kingdom Metazoa; phylum Echinodermata; class Holothuroidea; order Aspidochirotida; family Synallactidae; genus Paelopatides; species Paelopatides confundens. The sequence goes on along the minus strand of WXZC020000973.1, from coordinate 10,007 downwards.
AATAAAATACTGTAGTAACGATTTGTTGAATTTACCACTCACAAGAGTCATCATCATGTCCGAATAACGTCACATTTTCCATGCTGGGCACGGGTTGGACGGGGTTTACTTAAGAGCCTTTCTCCATTTTAATCTATCATGGGCGAGATATTCCTGAAGACCCTTTGACCTAAGATTATTCTTTACAACACTTTCCCCATGTCATTTGCGGCCTACCTCTACCCATCTGACCAACTATGTTTAGTTGAGTAATTTTCTTTACCCAGCTTTCTTTAGTCACAAAGGTATTTATGAATAGATTTGTAAAGTCGGTGGTTTTGTTTACACGTTTAGTGATTTCATTAAACGTTTAATACACTGGCAATCCATTACCGGTAAAGGTTGACAGCCCTAATTTGCATTGTAATGTCTGGAGAAATAAAATGCTTTCATATCTTTTCACAGACTCCATTGATTGCACACGCTATGTATTTCCGACTACTGTAAACATTTGTTGCAATTTTGGACACTCATTAAAAGCAACGATATGGCATAATGGAACAAATTGTGCAATACTCGCAGTGATGAATAATGGGTATCCAGGAAAAGCAGATGATAACTCTGGACTGTACAGCATTAACAAAGATGATTGCTTGGTTATCAATGATATTGATCAATCAAATACAAGTTATATAGTTACATACACTGATATCGACGATGTAGTTCATAGTAGTGCTGTGCTACTTACAGGTAATTTAAAAATAATAATCATCAATAGATAAATTTAGCAAAATGTATTGTTGATATTAGCTATGTATAGTTTTTTTTTTTTTATCAATCAAGTTGTTTTTTTGTTTAAAACAGGAATCGTTCCTCATCTATCTGCCTGCCTGTGTTTCAACACTGTTTTTGTTTGTATGCCCCAATGGATTTTGACAGATGGGCAAAATTATCCTTGGGTTGGGGAACATCAGGGGTTCATTAATTTGAGGTCAATGGTAATATAGGGGTTAATTTCATGGACCATTTGTTTGAAAGTGCTTCTCCCACAGAAATAAATGGACATTGGTTAAGTAATGCTTCATATGGGGATCATGAATTTGAGGTCAAATACTTCTCCTTCCATAGCATGTATGGATTTTTCCAAAACCCAAGTTGTGCATAATAATTTAGTGGATGATATGGGTGTTGAGGAACACAGATGAAAGTTCATAAAATTATTCTATTACTGGAGGTCAAGTCATTTTAGGTTATACAGTAGTTTGAAAACACTAATGCAAAGGTCAATGGTTAGTTATGAAATGAAAGTTTCTATTAACATAACTTCAATTTGTGAGTAGTGGTTCAATTTAGAGACTTTCAAAGCCTCAAGTTATCTCAAGAGCATTTGAGTTCACTATTATATTTTCACTATAAATTATGAGCATCTTCACCATTTGTGTAAATATGATGAATCCTAGAGTTTAGCTTGGGCAAACTTCATATTTAATATGTATGTTGACTTTAGTGAGTACAAGAACCCTGCTGTTTTTTGTGGTGGTCAACAGGTCTGTCCAAAAACCTTGTAAACATACCTCCAAGAGTTTAGCATGTATGTTGACTTTAGTGAGTACAAGAGCCCTATTGTTTGTTTTTTGCGGTGGTCAAAGGTCAGCAGAGATCAAAGTCCAAAAACGTTGTAAACACGATAAGCTTGGACAAACTTAATATTTAGTATGTATGTTGTCTTTAAAGTACTGGAACCCTGATGGTCAATGGTCATTTGAGGTCGACAGATGTCAACGTCCGAAAATCTTGTAAACAAGATAACTCTGAAAGTTACCTTGGGCAAACTTCATATTTAGTATGTGGTCATTTTCACAGTATAGGGTGTAACTTTTGTGTCACAGGGTCCATAATTTCAAAGTAAGTTCCCATAAACATGTCTACCAGAATCATTTGTAGAAATGTCCAAATTAATAAGAACATAATGTTCTGCAGCTTAAACTCTAAGTGAGAAAAATTGTGACTACCTTGAAAAATATGAATAATTTAAGCATAAACAACAGTTTAATTGCTCAATTGACAGCCTGTGCAGGGCAAATATATTCTAATTGCTATGTTTCAATTGTCATCCTGATATAGTTCATAGGCTGAGGAGACTTTCTTATTCAAAACTGATTTGGTCTGACAATATTTCAATGTGAAATTCAAATTTGAATGGAAAATTGATTCTCACATGACAATTTTGAAGTTCATTACATATTCCATTTCCAAGAGGGAATGCAAAGTGAAAAAATGGTGTACAACACCTTACAGTTAGGGTTACTTATGTATGCAAATTCCAGAGAAATCTCATTTGTCATACTAAAGTTGATATTTTCAGGATTATGTGTTTCGGGGGCTTCGGTTAACATTATAAGGTGTGGTTCAGAGACTTTAAACCTGTTAACATGATATATAAGTCAATTATGTGGGAAACAGTAGATGGAATTAAACTCTACTTTCAATAGTATGTTTAATTGTAAACTCAACACTTATAACATTTGCTAAATAAGGTGAACAAACTTTTTTTAATGTTTGAATGTGCGTGCCTAATGTTCAGTAGTCAACATTTACAATAAGAGAGTAACTTCTTATAGTGCAATATCAGTATGGATATAGTTGAGGTAATTAGCAATGGAAATTCAATAGTTATAATAAAGTTGAAATGTTCTGGAACATGTGTTTTGGAGGCTTCAAGTTAACAGTAACCCATGTTTCGGAGCATTCAAACATATTAACATATTATGTACTATATTGTCCATTATTCAGTTGTGTTCTGCTCCCGTGGGGTGAGAGGCGGAAGTGAGACAGTAAGTTCGTCCATAAATATCCAAACAGTAAGTTTTGGAATATTTATTTCACTCCTTACTTACCTGTCTCAACACAAGACATGCACATAATGGGAAGGCTACAATGGTGGGTGGCCAGAGGAGCGGCACCTGCCCCTCGGACCTCTCAGCACCGCGCTTAAAGGACGACTCTGTAGCAAGGACGTTAGAAAGCAAATATGCTACAAAAGTCATGGGGTTCTTCCATGCGGCCAATTTTAGGATGCCCTCTACGGGGACACCTGCGAACAAGCTGTGGAAGCGGCAAGAATATGTATATCATGTGTTCTGTCTGCTTGTGTCCATGAGTGCGGGTGTATAAAACTGACGAGCCATCTGGAGATGGTGTCCTTTGAGGCCGCTGTGTGTGGTGGCCTTGGTAATACAAAAAGGTTTGGTGATTTGCAAAGGGCCTTGGTCTAATGAAGGTACCACTTGAAGGCCCGTACTGGTCACCAGAGTTTGTCTTCAGCAAGAGACGATAAAGTCTTAATCTTCTGAATGAAAATGTCTCTGGGAAGAAAAACTGTTTTTGGCCAGACTCCCAATCGTTCAAAGCGAATATGATTTAGCTTAGTAGTGAGCATGTGAAGGCAACTCATATATCTAGCGGAGCCCGCCACTACGAGGAAGAGGGTCTCAGTGGTTAAATCTTCAGAGGCGGAGTGCATGGGTTCAAATGGGCACCCGTAATGATGTGAAGGATGTACATTGTCAAGTTCCATTGCAGGGTCATACGACGTACCATTGGACGGGTATTGGCCACTCCACTGAGGGGATGTGAGATAATGATGTTAGCACCAGGAGGGGAGCCATCTGCAAAACCAGTGTGGATAGCGGAGAAGACCGACTGGTAATTATGTATAATATTGACTTGCTTTTCTTCATTGAACTGGGACTGAAGGAAGGCTGCTACGCCAACCACAGGAGCTGAGGAGAAATTGACATCCTTAGCGGAACACTACTCTGCGTATGTCCGAAGCCTTGTAGAATAAGTTGCACAGGTTGAAGCTCTCCTAGCTTTTGCTGCCTTGTTGGCAACTGGGCTCGAAAAGCTTCTGATCCGTCTCCGGACAATCTTCATGCAGTTAATTTGAGGGGCCCGGGTGGGGATCGTTACCCGACGCTGTGACAGAAGGGATTGATCGCTAAGTACTGTCCATAGGCCCAAGAACCATGGCGTTTGGGCCAGAACAGGGCTATCAAGATCTTTCTTGCTTTGGACGTCCTGAGTTTGTTGAGAACTAGTGGTATGGGCATTAGAGTCGGAAAATCGTATGCCCCAGGCCGTGCCACGGGAATGATGAGGGCTTCTGTGGCAAAGGCATGAGGGTGGAATGTTCTCGAACACTAGCTCTGGAGTTTGGTGTCCTCTTTCGTTGTGAAGACGTGTTCGATGTGGGTGGCCCTGAGGATGACGTCGTTGCTCAGTGCCCAGATGGAAAGGCCCCATGTCATCTCGCAGAGAGGAATAGTGTGGGTCTGCCCCCCTGCTTGTTGAAACAAGACACCACAGCTGTGAGGTTCGTAAGACCGTGGTTGTCGCATGTGAGGAAGACTAACTTTGAGGCTGTTCCAGACTGCTAGGAGCCCGACAGGTTAATATGTAGGTTTGACTCCTGTCGCATCCAGTGTCCTGCCGCTTTTGATGGCCCGCAGAGCCCGGCACCCAGTTCTTTGGTTGTGCAACCAGGTAAGATGCGGTTTAATGGACAGAGTGATGGGGACCATCACTGCTACGACGTCTGCGGCTGAATTGTAGAAGCGTAGACCTTGTAGCAGTGTGCAACGACGACAAAAGTTGATGGAAGTCCACTCGGCTTGCCATCAGGCCGATAGCTCAAAGCCATAGTTTGGCTTATCACTTGTCTGTGCAGAGAAATAGTGTGTTGAATCATGGTGTCCACTCTCTCTGATGATGGGAAGGTGGTTCCTGATTGATAGTGGAGATTTGTGCCCTCTTCTTTAGGTAGAGAATAGACTGGAATGGAGTCAGTTGGGACTTGTGTAGATTAACGATCTAGCCCAGGCGACCGGCAGGAAGTTTTGGTTCATGTAAGTGAATCCCAAATATTTGTAGTGTCGAGTATGAATGGGAATGTGTAAGTAAACTTCTTAGCGATCAACACTTGCCGGGTGGTCTGGTGTACAGTTTCCACCCTGAAGTGTTTTGGCTTGAGTATGGTCTGGGTGAAGACTCTGGCTGCCGACCGATCAGCCGATGTAGCTAGGGCATCTAGGGGGGGGGGAAGGGATGGTAAGTACAGCCATTCTTTGTCAGCAGTTCGAGTTCGTACCCTTTTGGGGTAGATCATTTGAGCACACCTCGCTTGGAGCGTCACCGGGACCATGGGGATTGTACCTCGATTACCGAGCCCCATTTGCCTCGGAGGTGCAGAGAGATCTGGAACAGGAAACACGTCTGAAGCATTGGCGTAAGCCTTCTCTTAGCCACTAGTTCTGGGAACTATTCCCTTCGAAAGGATCTGGAACGCCATGAACTAAGTCCAAGGGGAACGAATAAACACCACCGGGTTCCTGATGGGTTATGGTGGTGTAGGCCAAAGCTCACTGTGCTGTGAGCCACCTTGGGTGGAGAGATCTACTGCGGTTCGTAGGATGTTGGTGTCTCTGTGTAGATGTCTCTCTTAAATGGGATGAACGTCGGCGAGAACAATGGGAGGGTGGTGAAACTGTTTTGCAAATAACTTATTTATTGTAAATAAGATATTCTGCTAACATGGAATAATTGGAATGAAGCCTCCGAAACATTTAATGTACCTAATATTTTTGAGAAAATGTATTTCCGAATTTCAGAGGTACATGCTGAACTATTTTCCAGGCTTCGGTTATGTACGTGTGCCTATCATTTCATCGTCTGGTATATGATGCTTGTAGTTTTGAAGTTGGAATGAGGTGAAATACTGTTTGGTTTTGTGAAAAGTTTCACTCTGAAATATTGTCATAGTTGTAAATCAGTAAGATAAACCAGCTAGTAACTAAAATGCATTCCTGTACTTCCAGCAGATCGAACCAAAACATAAAACAGGAAAATGATCACCACACTGCTACATTTGAATTCAAAATAACAGAAACTATTGTGTTAATAAATGTTTGAAGTCTCCGAAACAAGTTTTTATAGGTATCAGTGAGTCTTTCAAAAATTTATTTCATCATATAGTTAAATTGGACTTTATGGCAGTCTCCACACCCCTACAAAAGATAGCAATACAGATTCAGATTCATAATAAAACATATCAATTTAGATGTGGGAAGATGTTTCTGAGGCTTCAAGTGTTAACGGAAAGTTGTGATTGTCTTACTTTTCCAAACGATGAGGCATATCTCAACTGTTTATAGATAAGTGACCTGGGGTCCATATGCTACATTTTGATAAATAGATTAGATGATTTCTTCTATTGATATTTGCACAAGCTGGCCGAACAGTTTGTTTCGGAGGCTTCAAAACTGTTAACGGAAAATTGACTCTTCAGTTAAGGTTTCACAAAATTCTTAAAAACCCTGGTATTATGGGCAAGTTTTGCCACCAACTTTAAGTACAGTTATCAACTGGGATGGTCATTAATTTGGTCGTTATCACTGGACACAGACTACACTTAAAACACAACAAAATCTACCCATAAATAACTTGTTTTTTATGGTGGTCAGCAGGTCAAAGTTCAATAACCATGTAAACACGATACCTCCGAGAGTTTAGCATATAGTATGTATGTTGATTTTAGTGAGTAAAAGAACCACCCTATTGTTTTTTTGTGTTGGTCCAAAAACCTAAATACGATAACTCTGATATCAAACTCTGATAACAATGAGTTAGTATGTATGGTGACTTCAGAGAGTACAACAGCCCTATTGGTTTTTGTGGTGGTCAACATTCATTTCAGGTCAATTAACAGAGATCAAAGTCCGAAAACCTTGTATACACTATAACTCCGGAAGTTTAGCTCTGGCAAACTTCATATGTAGTATGTATGTTGACTTTGGAGAGAACAACATCCATACTTGTTTTTGTAGAGGTCAAGTGGTCAGAGTTGTATGTTGACTTTAGTGAGTACTGGAACCCTGTTGGTTTTTGTGGAGGTCATTGGTCAGTTGAGGTCAACAGAGGTCAAAGTCTGTAAACATGGTAAAGTTAAGTATGGGGAAGTTAAGTATTGGGAAACTTCATATTAAGTATGTAGGTTCACCTTAGTACATGAACCTATATTGGTTTTTGTGGAGGTCAAATGTCACTTTGTGAATAATAAACAGCTTTGTCAAACTTTATTTGGTATGTGTGTCTGCAGCCAGTGCAAAAATCATGTTGATTAATTCCATCAATAACAGTAAAAGATTGAAATTTGTGAAAGGTTAATGTAATTTTCTTCTATCAAAATAGGCAAGGAATCAATAAGCCTGGTTATTTTCTACTCTCCCTTCCCTTCTTAAGTTATGAAAGTTGATATTACATAAATAGCTACTTTTGAGTTGTGGTTCAATTTAGAGCATTTGAGGTCACTAATATATTATCACTATATGAGCCTCTGTCCCATTGGGGCTCTAGTTAAAGATATTTGTTTTTAAAATAGGTGTGGAGTGACTACATGATAAAGATGATGACGACTTCATCTCCACACTTCACGTCCTCTGTGCCCCACACAACATGATGTTTTCCTTACAGATTACAGCAACATACATGTATAAATAATACATTTTTAATTGATAAATTTAAACAAAATAGTGTATAGACTATGCAGTGTATCTTCCTATTCCAATGATTTGTTTTATTCGAGATATTTGTCTTTAAAATCATTCCCTTCAATAGATTATGTCAACAGCAGCTTGACTGAGCAAGTCATGACAACCGATGTCTCCAATGGTACCGCTACGCCGCCAGAGGATGACACAACTGTGGGTGTTGCCCTCGCTGATGTTACTGGTAAAGACTGCTTTATTCACAGCATTTAATTTTCCTTAGTCAGTGCTATCTACTAAATCATAATATACTTTCTGATAATCAAAACTGTACATTTCACACAACCCATTGTGGCATGCGCTACTAGTGATACCAATGGAGATTCATTAAAAAAACAAACTGCTTTGGGTAGTTACAAGTGACTATACTTAACCTGTTCAATACATCTGTCTAATCTAGCATGAAGGCAAGTGACGAATTGCAACTTGCCCACCTAGCAGGGAGTATGTGAGAGTCTTGCATACCCCTTACCCAATCTGGAGTCCATCCCGCATCTTGAGCAGGTAAGTATAGACGCTCGTAAATACCCAAACCAGTGGTTAATGGGATTATATAATCCCATAATCTACCCGATTCAGATGAGTACAGGAACCCTATTGTTTTTTAAGGAGGTCAAAGGTCAACTGAGGTCAAAATCTGAAAACTTTGTAAACATGATATTCAGAAAGTACAATTTGGGCAAACTAAATATTTAGCATTGGTTATTGTGCAGGTCAAAGTTTATTTGAGGTCAACAGATTCTAAAGTCTGAAAACTTTGTAAACGTGGTAAATCATGAAGTTCAAAGCAAAGAAACTTAATATTAAGTATGTAGGTTCACCTTTAATGAATACAAGAATTCTATAAAAATCTCAAAATGCTAACTCCAAAGTACAGCTAATTGGTCATTTATTATGTAGGTTCATATTAGTGAGTACAAGTATCATATTGTTTTTTTGTGGAGGTCAATGGTCATTTGAGGTCAACAGTTGTCAAAGTCTGTAAACATTGTAACTCCAAAAGTTTAGTTTGGGTAAACTTCATATTTAGTATGTAGGTTCACCTTAGTACATTAACCACCTTTTGGTTTTTGTGGAGGTCAAATGTCACTTTGTGAATAATAAACAGCTTTGTCAAACTTTATTTGGTATGTGTGTCTGCAGCCAGTGCAAAAACCATGTTGATCAATTCCATCAATAATAGTGAAAGATTGAAATTTGTGAAAGTTTAATGTAATTTTCTTCTATCAAAATAGGCAAGGAAATCAATAAGCTTATTGGCTTTCTGTTTGCATTTCTGGTTTCATTTCTGGTTTATACTTCCTTTCTACTCTCCCTTTCTATTGTGGTCTCCCGAACCATCCCTACCTGTGGGTCCTGAAGGGGTGCCAGGCCAGCAGACCCCCCTCCCCATACTTATAGCTTGAAAATCGTAATGGAGACATCAATGGTTCGTTACGAAAGTTGCTATTACATAAATTGCTACTTTTGAGTTGTGGTTGAATTTAGAGCATTTAAGGTCACTAATATATTATCACTAGTGTGAACCTCTGTCCCATTGGGGCTAAAGATATTTGTTTTTGATTCCGTGCCGAAGGCTTAAGGAATCTATGTGATGGTGATTGCATGTGTCTGCGCGTTTGTTTTGTAGTCTTACCGAGGACTTGAACAAAAGCATTCCAAGTCCTTGGTGGAAATTCTTTTGAAATACGAAGTCCTCAGAAGGATTCTATTGTTGATGTTAAGTTTAGGGTAAAGTGGATTAGTACAATAGATTTAACAATGAAGTCCTCGCTGGGTATGTAAAGCAAACATTTGTGTGTGTATGTGTGTGTGTAGATGACTCATGTTGAGTAGATGTTTTTGTTGAAGGTCCAAGGTCAACAGTGGTCAAAATGCAAAAACCTTGTAAACACAATATCTCAAGAAGGGGAACTTGGACAAATTTCATAGTTGATATGTAGATGATCCTATTGCTTTTGTTGGAGGTCAAAGGTCAAGTGGTCAAAATGCTAAAACCTTGTAAACACGATATCTCAAGAAGGGAAGCTTGGACAAATCTATGGCATATATGCCACATAATGAGTAGATGAACCCTGTTGTTTCATTTAAGGTCAGCAGTGGTCAAAATGTGGAAACTTTGTATACCGATATATCAAGGCACGATATATCAAGGAGGGAAACTTTGACATATATCATACTTGACATGTGCATGCCCAATAAGTTGTTCTAGAAGAATATTGATTTTGGTTGTTGTAAATGGTCATTTAAGGTCAGCAGGGGTCAAAATTGAAAAACCCTTGAAACCTGATATCTCAAGAAGCATAACATGTATGAACCTTGTAGTTGGTATATAGAATACAACACAGGTATATTCCAGTTATGGTAATTTCATCAGTGCTATTACCATTAATTACATTACATTTACAAATTAGAACCCCCAAA
>WXZC020000972.1:0-10266 GCA_011317855.2 Paelopatides confundens | reverse complement strand
ATCGACTCTTAGCCTTAGCCCTCGCCTTTCCGCCTTTACCCCTGCCAGTCATGATGAAGATAGTTTTTGGTTGTATTCGAACTGAACCGATACAAAGAAATGATTTGATCACCAAAATGAACGTTGCTCAAGTAGTCCACACGTTAAGCGCTAAAACACACTGACCTTATCAATGGATTCTCCAGCACTCCTCGCCCGTACGTACAGCGTGTAAAATAAAAAAGGAAAAATACAAGATTGTAATTGGTTAATTTTACTCGATGGATGGGGTGCTGGAGAACTCTCAGCACGTGCTTTGATAATGCACGAAAAATTCGCCTTTTTTTGGAGTTGGATCGGTGTCTCACATAAAAGTAAACCGATCGTGTTGCCATTCCATTTTAGATCCTAAGCTCAGATTAGGCTCTATGGATAATAGACTGTGGAACTCTTGAATTTTAAATCTCTTCGTTGTAACTGCGTCATTTATTTTCTATGTTTGCTTTTTGCAGTATCGTGTGTTATAGCTGCGGTTTGTTATCTGGACCTATGGTATAGGCGACCGCAGCTCCCATGGACAAATGGACTTCTTATCTATCAGTTACTCTCAATTGTTTTAAACTGTAGAAAACAAAGTGTATATATATATATATATTGGATCCTGGTCCACATCGCACGGAGACGCCTTTTTATAGCTCTGTTGGTCAAATCATATTTTTGTAAAGTTTTACTAAAAAATCTATAAATATATTCTATCGTTGAAGTAATCGTCACCTTGGACGTTTTACTTCTGTTTTTGTTTTAACTGTTGTTTCTTCTTAGCAGGGTTTCTACCACCGTTGGGCGCCATTCCTGGGATCAACCTGTGGAGGTCCAGCTCTGTTGAAAGGGATCCAGCTCCTTCGGGATTGGTCATTTTTCAGGCGGATTGGTAAGATAAGTTCTTTTATCAGTTGGAAGCATCTAAATTCACCCTATTCCTGGCCTGCTTCGGCAGTGTCGTTCTCTAATTATGGCCAATGCTCCCCCGTATAACTCTGACAATGGATGGTCAACCGTACCAAAGAAGAGGGCTAGACTTAACTCAAAGGATGATTCCCCCGTTAAAAACAACCCCAAAATCAAATTAGGTGAAAAAATCATTGTATCTGGTATTGACCCCAACATTTCTAAGAATCCAATTGCTCTCGCCAAACTACTAAATTCGGAAAAACCCAATGCTCAAATTCTTTCAACTAGACTCTTCAGAAACCATGATATCGAAATTACACCATTGAACCCAGAATCCACATCAATATTGCTAAAACCATGGACACAATCTACCAAACTTGGTAATCCCAAACCTAAACTAGCCAAGAAAACCCAGCCCAAGTTATTTTCCGCAGTCATATGCGGAGTTCCCCCTTCAGTTGAAGACAAAGACATAAAACTAGAATTAATTGACCAAGGCTACCAACCCATTTTTGTAAAAAGACTCATCAGTAAAGCCACTAGTAATCCAACATGGAAGGTTAAAGTCGCCTTCGATAATTCAACAGACCGGACCCAAACTGTAAATAATGGAGTGTACCTAGGATACACTAGACATCGTTGTGATGAGTATCTAGAACAACCTAAAATTACCCAGTGTTTCAAGTGCCAAGGTTTTGGGCACACATACAACAATTGTCCTAATGATATCAAATGCCTTCGATGTGGAGGTGCTCATCGTGTGAAATCTTGCCCTAATGAAAAGGAAGACAAACATTGTGCTAATTGCGGAGGACTACACATCGCTATGTATCAGGGATGTCCTAAATTTCAAGAAGCTAAAATTCTCAAAATAGACCAACTAAAGGAAAAAACTTACGCCGAAGTTGCTTCTTCAATTTCCAAACCAATAATAGTACAAAATAAAATACCAAATAAGGAAAAACTTAAATTTGTAACTTTTACAGTTGAACTAATTAAAACCATACTAGAAAAACATACTAGAAAAAATTAACTGTACCTATAGAAGACCTTTTAGGATATGATGTAGTCTCAGCACTTATCCATTTAGACCTCCCTACAACCACTGATGAACTATCGGAATTAGTTATTGACCCTCCCCTATTTGCCACTCCTCCACCAATTAGAAATGGATAGTAAAACCCAGCCAAAATTGTCAATTTTCCACCTTAATATAAACAGTATCACACCAAAAATTGATCTGTTATTACATGATATCTCTAAATTAGACCCAACTATTATTTCAATTCAAGAAACTAAACTAAGTACTACTACCCACCTAGATATTAAGGGATATACTATTTTTAGGAAAGATGTTACTAGTCACCAAGGGGGGATTTTATTAGCAATTAAGAATTATATTACTGCCACTAATGTTACAGAGTCTAATTTGGATAACCTTCAGGTTCTTGAGGTTGTTCTCACAAACAAACCAAATGATATAAAAATAATATCCTACTACAATCCCCCTAACAATCCCCTTTCTGAACAGATCATATTAAAGTGTAAAGGTAAAAATACTATTCTTGTTGGGGATTTAAATGTCCACCATACTCTCTTTGGATGCAACAAGACTACCCCGCATGGTTCTTCATTTCTTAAATTAGTTGAAGATAATCAATTTCATATTTTAAACTTAAATACAAAGACTCGCACAGATCCCAGATACAACACCCATGAATTATTAGACTATGTCGTTACAAACTACCATTTCGCCCGTAAGTTAATTACTCTACAAATAATTGATGATATAGGGTATAGTGATCACCATGCTATATTTTCTACTTTCAAATTTAATCATATTGTATTCCCTAAGAATACGTACCGCTCCCCTAAACTCACTAATTGGAACAAATTTCGGAGCGACTTAGAAATTGACATAAATAATCTCCCTTCTTTGAATTTCCCCATTACTTCCATTGTACAATTAGACAACATAGCTGATTCTCTAGCCCATTTAGTTCTCAAAAATTTTAACACAAATTGTAAGTTAAGACAGGTTAGAAAGACTAGCTGGTCACTTACCAACGAAATATTAACTATAATTAAAGCTAGACGGAAACTTAGAAGGGATTTTAATACCTCTAGGAATCCTGACCTTAAAACTAAGATAAATAGGCTTAAAAGAGAGATAAATAGATTAATTAACCGCCAAAAGAAAACTCGTATGGAGGGAAAATGTAATGAAATTGCAGAAGAAAAGGACCCCAAACGCTTTTGGCAAAAACTAAATAAACTCCTTAAACCAGATCTAAACCCAAATTTAGGAAACCCCAGTAAAACATTATTAGACAAAAATGGAAACAAAATAAGTGACCCCCAAGAACAAGCCGACAAATTTGCTAATTATTTCGAAAAAATATTCACAGTTCCTTTACACCATGATTTCAATGATAATTTAAAATTTGAGATTGACAATGCTGTAAATAATAATGCTGACCTTTTTACTCCCTGCTGTAGTGGTAACCTAGATATAACCAATAATTTATGTAAATTAATTAACCGTACTGACTGGAATATAGCACTTAACAAATCTAAAACTCTATCGACTCCCGGTAAGGATGGTGTTATGTATATTATGCTTAAAAATTGCCCCGAAAACTTTATTGACACCACTATTTTATTTTTTAATGAAATATTTAGAACTGGCCATTTTCCAAAACCATGGAAAATGGCAAACACCATTCTCATTCCTAAACCTAACAAAAATCATTCCCACTTCTCTAGTTATAGACCAATTAGTCTCCTCTCTGCTTTAGGCAAAATTTTTGAAAGAGTAATAGATAGAAGATTAAGGATTTTCCTTGAACATAATAACCTTATAAGTCCTTACCAGGCTGGTTTTAGAACCAATAAATCCACATTAAATCCCATATTTAGGTTAACTGAGGAAATTAAAATAGGCTTTAAAATTAGACAACATACCTCTGCCCTCTTTTTAGATGCAGAAAAAGCTTTCGATCAGACTTGGCATAATGGCCTCCGTGTTAAACTTCTTAAGTACAACTTCCCAATTAATATAAATAGACTTCTATCGTCGTATCTTACTGACCGTACAATGCAAGTAAATTTTAACTCACACACCTCCAATACATTTAAACTCAATGCTGGTACACCGCAGGGCTCTGTGTTAAGTCCCCTTTTGTATTCACTTTATGTAAATGACTTCCCTTACAATAGTCTCAATAGATGCCACCTCAGTCAATTTGCGGATGACATCGCTATTTGGAATACCTCCCCGTCTATTAGTTCAAGTATTGATTATTTACAGAGCCTTGCGTATAGCATTGAGCTATGGTGTGCCGATTGGAGGATAAAAATTAACCCATTAAAATCAAAGCTATTAATTTTCCCCTACCCCTTTACCAAGGAAATTGTACCTAACTATTCAGTTCGCCTTTTTAGGAATAATATATTTAATACAAATCAAGCTAAATTCTTAGGGGTAATATTAGACGATAAACTTAATTTCAAAAAACACATTTCCATTACGTCGGCCAAAGCCTGGAGGCTTTTAAGCTCTCTTCGCCTCCTTAGTGAATTTAACTGTATTTCACCCAACATATTAATTAAAATCTATAATGCTAAAATTATGTCCTTGCTGGCTTACGGTAGCATTGGATTCCTTAATATCACTCAAACTCAAATAAAAAACTTAATTCAATTCATTGTAGTGCATATCGCACTGCATATAGAATCCCGCGATACATATCCAATAAAGTAGTTTACAAAACCGGAAATACCACACCCCTATTTAATATTCTTATTAATTTTAATACCAGACTATTGAAAAAAGTATTAATCAATGATCCCCTCATTAAAGAACTCATAATTAGTTATTTGGTATCATGTTCTCACTCTAAAGTCAAAATAAAATCTACTCTCGATATCCTTGATTTCCCTTCGTGGGGCGAGGCCTCGGCTCTGGCAGAGGGAGGGGGCCGGGGTGCCACTTAAGTTTAGGATCCCGGTGACTAGAGCTCTTGTGAGTTAAACATTCCCTTAAGGAGTGAACAGAGCAGTCACCGGGTGGGCCCTTGTGCTGTAACCTTCCCCTTGGGGTTTTTCCAGCCAGGTCTGGGGCAGCGTCCCATTTGGGGATTTCCCAATTCATTGGCCATATTTTATTTGCTTCCACTGATATTAAACTTGTCTTTTTGCGTCTTTCCTGATCTGTGTCTGTTCCTTTACTGTTATTTTGTTGTTAGTTTTTTAATTTAATTTACTCTTCCTGAAGGAGCTGGAATTCCAGCTCGAACAGGTTATATCCCCTACCCCATCCGACCGTAGTTGATATTGCTAGTAGATATAAATAAGCAGAACCATTAACTGATAAAACTACTACACGAGTTATCATTGCTTTTGAAAGAATATATATATATAAAAGAAGTCCACTAACATATCCAAGGATAAAAAAAAATAGTTCCTGGTAAGGAATTCATAACAAAAGTTAATACACTGGTGGAAAAGAAAGGTATTATTTTACAGAGAGGTGAAAGTTGGTAATCATAGAGCCAGTGGCGTAGCTAGGACTTTTTAAGTGAAGGTGACATTTACATTTACTATTGGGGACAGTTATTGATGGCCGTCCTGAGAAATGTTAGCATCGTATCTCTTATTAGTAAAACAATTCGAATGGGTATATGGGGGCTGTCAACTCTAGGGATTTTTTCAGTTTTGTAAGATGGATTAGATGAAAAAATGGTGATATCATTTGCCCCTTTGAAGTATATTTATGTTCTAAACTTTTTTAATTTCTTCGTAAAAAACGATAAATTTTGGGGAAATTTGTGGCCCTTGAGAATTGTAATGGAACTTAGACGCAAAATGGTATATTTGCTATATTTTGCAATTGTTGGATTAAAACAATATTTGAACAACTGGCATAATGACAACATTTTGCCTTCACTCAATACTCCCCCCCCCCCGTGGCCACGCCACTGCACAGGGCACATGTTATTAGCAGAACGATTATTTTCATATCAATACGCCGAAGAAATCCGTCAGGGCAAACGACAGCATGTGTTAAGAGATTACCTTTGGTAGTTTGCAACATTAAACAATTAAGAAACTCGATTGACCGGTATGATACCTAAATATGCTATTCGTAGAAATACGGTTAAACAAATTCCATCTATATCACTATACATACAGAAGCTGGAGCGGATATACAGGATTTCTGTTTTGAGGGTGCAAGAAACCAGAGATATATTTGCTCCCCGAAAGTGAAACAAAAAACGGATTTATATCCGATTATGGAATTATTAGTGTGTAATAGGTCCCCCTTGCTAAAATACTATTTTGCTGTGTTGCGTTGAAAATGTAATTAATTATGTAGTGTATCGTATGTGCATTTCACTCAACAGGACTTTTATACGTTCACATCGATGAAACAATTATAACTAAATTGAAATAGAGTTAGGGATTTGTTGATAGGAGGTTGCAAATGTTTATAGATGTCCGTGGTAGCGGATGGATCTAAAATGAGGGGTGACTCCGCTTTGATAATTTGTTGTTCATGTCATAGGCTTATATGCAAATTGGTGCTATCATTTGCATCTCATTTATGTTTTACATTTTTCGTTTTTGTAACAAATTATTGCGACCATTATACACACCAATGGTGTCTTGTGATGGGTTAAAGGGGAGGGATGAGATCAAAACATAAAATTTAAGGTCACCTACGTACAAAATTGTGCCATATAGTAGCAAAATGGTGCCATACTAGGTATATATGTTCTATGTTGCATTAAGATTGTCATTAATTGTTCGGTGTAGTGTAATTGTAATGATAATTTGTCTGACATGTGGGTTTGAAAGGGTTAAAATACGAGAGTATAAGAACAAAATAGAGCTATACTATACTATAGACTATATATATATTATGTTGCATTGAAAATTTAATTATACAGTAACGTATGGACATTTTACCAGAATGGAGGTATATTCAATTTGGAAAACAATGTTATCTGCTAAAATAATAATTACGCATGTTTAACTACATTTTGCGACGGGTGGTGAGGGACCATATTGCGGTTGGGATTCAGATATGTACTGGGAGGAACCCGTCCCATTTGGGTGATCCTGAATTCCCTATTTTTGGTATCTACGAAACGGTGCCATATAGTATGCAAAAGTATGCCAAACATTACACATAATTACACAGAACCGTCCCCCAACATGTAAATGTCCATGTCTAGAGGATGAATATAAGGGATGGGAACTCATTCCCTTAAAGAAACATGAATATTAAGATCACCTATATACAAAACGGTTCCATATTATTATGCAAAATTGCGTGAGATTTATAAAGATACAAGTAAAAATTAACCTTTTTAAAGGAATCAAATCATAAAAAAAACGTGGGATTTTCCTACCTTGCTTCCTCTAATAATCACAAATTCCGCCCATGTGTTATATGTTCCTCCCACACCAAGATATAAATCTCAAATGGGGGTCCGGCCCCCATGGACCACCCTAGATCCGCCCATTTGGTTTGGGTACAGCCATTGGTGTGGATACAATGAAGTTTTCCCCTTGCTGGTTTAACCCAGATTTCTTAAAAGTTTCTCCTCAGAGGCATATGGTGAAAATTTTATGCATCTATTTAACAGAAAGTGAAAATATTCTGATAACAAGCATATCATTAATGTAGTGAATGTTTTTATATTGTGGTGAAATAATCGGTGTAGAAAACAGCAGGTCCTGCTGAAAACTGTATGTATATATCATTTTGCTGGCTGCATTTGCACCCGCGGTACCCTCCCCTGGATCCGCCACAGAGGAGAGAAAAGGGCACACGTCAGTAATGCTCTTGTCATATAATTTATATGTTCCAGGCTGACACACATATAGGGGACCAACCGATACTGTATGGAGTATTAAAACTTATAGAATAAAATACCATATTTGAACCAATGGTCAACCAATTTTGTATTATTTAGACGGTCCAAGTTGTCCAAAGGGCCAGGACTATCTGTACAGATCAGTTATGAGAGAGGAACTCCAAATACTTCCTTATGACACAGAATTACCACAAAAAATTATACTGGTGTCAACCTACGGAATAAATTTGATTAAGCTCGCATAAGAGTGTTATATATCATTTAAATACATTTTTAATGTATTTTAAAGAGTTATTCCTTTACTAATCCATATTATTTCTTACTTTTTATATTGAATGTTCTACGAAACTTTGACGGTGTTTTGCCTTACTTAATCCTTTTTAGATGCTCTGTACAATAATCTTTTGTACATCTTAGTTCACACTATTACGTTTTTCAACCAGATCCCATCTGCATTTTTACATGCAGTTATGCAATTTCATAATAATCTAAGATATATACGATATAAATTGTATAATTAAATTAATTAAATTAGTATCTTTTCTGAAAGTATTGTAAAAAAATATTCCACCTATATATATATATATTCCGAATAGAACTACTTATCATAATATATTCGAAATAAGTTCATTGTCTGAGTCAATATGTTCAAACTTGTTCATACCATACTGATTCTGTAAATATTTATTTCCACAACAAAAATGTTCTTACCAAAATATTATATATAAACATATAGGATGGAGGACCACGGGGGAAGTTGACGTTTCCTTTCGTTTCGATTTTATTCCTTCAACATTAATTTCATTACAAAAATATGTTTTGTCATAAGTTAACAATAGATATGTAATACATAATTGTTATTAATATTAGTATTGTTTTGAGTGATGATATCAGCGATTTGTCAATATAGGAAGAGAAAATTAGAAGACATGTGAATCAGAAACGAGGTACTACTGTTCTAATGTGATCCTTGCAAATGTGGGAATTCAAAAATAACATAATATACAAGTAATACGTTCATGTATAACTACTTTCATAATCAAATAGACAATGCAATGTTTAAATTTACTCCCAAATGATTTCCAAAAATGAAGTGAATCTGAGTTATTCATAATGCGATAAAAGATAGATTTCTAGGCAGATTTTGTAAAGGTTAATACTTGGGGCACATTTTAGATCATTTCATAAGGAGTTATATAAGGATACGCCTCTTGTTCGCACTTGAGATTGGGCAAAAGATGTTCTCCTACAAAGCTGTAAAAGGTTATCGTGTATCATGTAGGATATTGCTGATAAACGCTGTTGGTGACAGAGGACGTATTCAAATCTGACGGAAGAAGATTATGTTTGTGTTTGTACATACCAATACCTAGTTGATAAATGAAATGATAATTTAAAGTAAGGGTCCTATGTTTTTAAAAACAGGGGAGGCGTTTGTGTATAAAATGTAGCTCCAATTAGCTCGTTGTGTGTATGGTGATAAGACTTTGTATGGTTATGGCATGTATTCCCCCACACTATTAAGCTACACGTGATGTAACTGGAATTATTAATGAATTGTAGATCGTCAAAAGAGTCTGATTCGGAATACAAATACATTACACATGAAATCCTCCTTTACAATGATAAATAACCACTTACAAGATACATCAATCTAAATACACATCAATTGAATATACGAAAACAAATATGGTTGAATGTGTACAATGAAGTTCAATGGCACTAAAAACACGTGTTCTTTTCACGTAATCATGTCTTCACGCTTCTAACAACACGTGTTCTTTTTTCACGTTCATGTTCTTTCGTGTTTATCACATGTTCTCAGTTACAGTTTTGTTTAATATCAATTTCTCAAGGCCCAAATCACAGACAGCTGAATAATATGTAACCAGTGTAATTTGCGTTGTGTTACGCTGTGTAAAAATACTAACTATTTAATATGTTTTAGACCTTTGGTCACGGCTATTATTCATGGTATGTATTTGAAGGGGAAATGCTACATATGCCATGCAGCGGGATTTGTCATTGTTTGATTAAAGGGGCATTAGGAGTTTGATTATAGTTATTATTTACGGATACGAATTATACAATTTCAAACCCTTACTTACATTTTTACAATAAGGTACTTTTCTCTCGGTATTTTGCACCCCTCGCAAAGACAAATGGTGACTAAAAGTAAACAATAACAAACAATGGTCAACGGATTTGTTTTCAAATATTGCTGCTGGATTCAACTATTTAAAAATGTTACTCAATCACATACGCCATTTCCTGTTTTGAACTCTCATTGGATAATATTCATGATATTGCTGGTTCAATAACATATTTGTAATCAAACTTCTAATGCCCCATTACAATTTTACAGATGTGCTAAAATATTAGATGCTGATAGTCATATGAACTTTTGGAGGTACCCGAGGTAATACGAATTGGCATTCGGGAGCGGGGGGGG
>WXZC020000971.1:0-10268 GCA_011317855.2 Paelopatides confundens | reverse complement strand
TACCATCCTGGCTCTAATACCATCAGTGCACAATCGACCTCTTTTCTTTTAACGTTTTAAGTTCGCTGTTCGTGTTTAGGTTTACGGGTTTAAGTTTTGATTTGCGTCTTGATTTGGGTTTTGATTTGCGTTTTGATTTGGGTTTTGATTTAGGTTTTGATTTGCGTTTTGATTTTGGTTTTGATTTGCGTTTTGATTTGGGTTTTGATTTTGGTTTTGATTTGTGTTTTGATTTGGGTTTTGATTTAGGTTTTTAAACTTATTGATATTATTCTTTTGATTTAACTTTATATTTAATTACTCTAGTTCCCTTTGTCGTTTCTTTGCTTAATATCCCTTTTGTTTTGTCCTTTATTCTTTTCATGGATTGTTTTCTTTGTCTGTTTCGTTTTAAACCTCTTGTATTTGTTGCGGCAATGGCCG
The DNA here is from genome assembly GCA_011317855.2 of Paelopatides confundens. Taxonomy (NCBI): domain Eukaryota; kingdom Metazoa; phylum Echinodermata; class Holothuroidea; order Aspidochirotida; family Synallactidae; genus Paelopatides; species Paelopatides confundens. The sequence continues at coordinate 9,845 of WXZC020000971.1, read as the reverse complement.
CCCATAGATTTAAGAGTCCTGAAAATCATATCGAATTTGACAAGGATTCGGCCAGGATCATGGGGGATGAGGAACATATCCATAATTGTTGTTCTATGGAGTCTAAATTGACCAAAAATAAGGTAGGGTATATTGGGGTGTGCGATAGCACATGCACAGAATGTGACAATTGTAAATCAGACCAAAAATACCGATGGAGCGTGGTAAGGGCATTCATTATAAATAGTCTGTGGGAATGCAAAACACATTGTGGTTAATGTCCAAATACATACTGCATGTGGCAATATTAGATGCTTAAGGGAAGGTTAACTTTGTGAGGGGGACAAAGTAATATGATTTGGTATTCTGGGGGAGGAGGGCTGGGCCCCCTAAATATTTTTCATGGGGCTCCAAATAGTATGGGAGGTTGTGTCCATTGGTGGGAGCCATGGGGAAAATCTCATGGAAGCTCAAACTTATAGATACACAATTATTTGAATTTCCAAACACATATTATAATCATTACACCCCTGGATACACTCCCTTAACTTCACTGTACACTTTGTGATGCAACAGTTAAATGATATTTTCAGAAAAAATGCACTAGTACATATGTGAAAAAACGTACTTACACGCAGACACTGATCCATGGGTCCTATAAGTACCCCACTCCATGGAATGTTAAATAATGTCACTCTGAGTTAACCTGACCAAGGACATATAATATTGTCGCAATTATCTAAATCAAAATTGGTAGAGTTTCACTCTGTGTATGTTATATAATTCATACAGGTATGTATCAAACATTCATGTTTCATGCATCGCGGTTTCGACTACGCCACTGGTGTGAGTCACCCGACGCTGGTGATCTTCAAAGAGTATTTATTTAGTTATTTGGCATCAACTCAATATTACTGGCGGGACTGGATGTCGACATTCCTCCATTAACTAACATATGGTAGTGTTCATATTGCTGTTTCACCACATATTGTTGAATCGCCATGATATATCTAGCCATAAAATACAGGATACCCAACAGACAATAACATGTTATGGTAGAGAAAACGAAGTTATTGAAAATAAAGGTAAATAATTAGTACTTCTAATATTATCATTATAATTGTTTGGTGTGGGTCTGCTTCCATTCCCTTTTGTTAACGTGTCCAAAAAATATACAGTGTATTACAACCACTAGTTTACTACTGTATTACATATGTTATGTTTATTATTGATTTGACATCGCTGGTTGCGTTTACAATACACCTCAGCACGAAATATGTTTAGTCTGTTGCATTACCGTCAAAGAAAATGTTTTAAACTTGATAAAAATTATGAAACAAAAATAACAACACTTTAATAAAATAAGGCAAAAGTTGCAACTTTCATTCAATAATGAAACGCATCCGCCTCCTTGAAGCTAAGTCCTACATAGCACTTACCATACCTTCAAGTAGTTTAAACTCAGTATAGCTGAAAATGGAAAGAAAATGGCATTCTAGTTTCGGAAATTGTATTTTCTGATATTTGATGTTGACAACTATTAATAAAGTCAATCACTTTAGAACTTGACACATAAAAGAAAATTATTCCAAGGCAGGGTACTGGAAGTACACAAATTATTGTCCCTGAACGCATTTGGTGAACTACACATGCTTGTAGCACTGTAACTATTACATGTTGGACCAAGAAACTCCATCACCACTTTTGACTATTTAACCGGTACTGCCTGCAATACAGGGAAGAATAAGTCCAATATATATGGAGCGCGTACCCGGCAAAAAGTCGTTAAACCACATGTCGTGCGAGTACTACCTGTCGTGTGCGAGTACTACCTGCGCGCGAGTACTACCTGCCATGCGAGTACTACCTGAGGCGTGCGAGTACTACCTGCCGCGTGCGAGTACTACCTGTCGCGCGATTACTACCTGCCTTGTGAGTACTACCTAACGTGCGAGTACTACCTCCCGTGTGAGTACTACCTGACGCGTTTCGAGTACTACCTGTCGCGCGAGTACTACATGAGGCGTGCGAATATTACCTGACATGTGCGAGTACTACCTCCCTTCTGCCCTTGCGAGTAATATACCTGACGCGTGCGAGTACTACCTCCCTTGCGAGTACTACCTGCCTTGCGAATACTACCTAGCGTGCGTGTACTACCTGCATTGCGCAAGTACTACCTGACGCGTGCGAGGGTCTTGCGAGTACTACCTGACGGGTACGACTACTACCTGCATTGCGAGTACTATCTGCATTGTGAGTACTAAATGACGCGTGCGCGTACTATATGACAAGGCTGACAGGCGAGTACTACCAGCCGTGCAAGACTGCAAGTAATATAGAATAGCGGACCGTACGACTCCGAGTAAAATAGCTTGGGTGGGGTCTGGAATTGAAGTCAATTAAACGCAAGGAGATATATCATAGAACAACATATTACTTTTCACAAGAAAAGGACGTGGCCTAAAGTTGGAAGATAATTTTTGGAAACCGTTATTACTAGTAGCATATATAGGGACATTTAATATGAACAATACAACGATAATTATGTTCTTTTTTAAATCAAACTGTATGAGCCAAAGAATAAAAGATTAATGAAAACAATGTAATTAAAACCAAAATTATAACAAGAAAAAGTCAACGAACGAAAACATATGACGATTATATAACGTTTCTGTGAAACAGATGTTTTCCAAATTAACTTCATTTCACAAGCGAAAAACATTGCGTGATAAATTATAATAGAGGACGTAGTTTCGCAAAACAAATTTGTGTTCACCAAACCAACTTTATATCACAAGCAACAGAGAGTGCGGGATCTGTTATACGAGTAAAAGACAACGCAACGCGGAATTTGTTTTTCGGGCAAACGTCATTGCCGAAAATACAAAATAGATGGCATCGTTTCACAAAACAAAATAATGTTTCTTTAATCAAATTTATACCACCAACAACAGACAATGCGGTACCCATATTCGTAACGTTAAACGTTCTTAGAGCATCATTGGTTCTAACCGAGAAATCGCCGAGCTTTTCGAGGAGCATCGCATTGTAATTTACAAACAGCCACGTAACATTAATCCATTTTGGTCAGAAGTTAATTTCCTCGAACCCACTCTACATCTCTTGGTAATAAGAAATACAATAAACCCCGCTGTCTAGTCTGCAAACTTACATCTCGATCTCTATCTCTAACCCACGATTCTCCACCATGCTTAGCGATTACTTTAAAACCTGATAACTTCAATTGTGATTGCGATAATGTTATTTATTGATTTTCTTTATTGCTGTCGATGTCCTTTGGCCACAAAGTTCAGGCTACGGTTCAACAATCACAAACTTAGCATACGTAAACACACCCATGGTTTTCAGGTAGCCCAACATTTTAAACTCCCCCATCACAATGTCTCTGACCTTACGTTTTCCATTCTATACGGTCATTTCAAAACAGCATAGGAGAGGAGCACCCACGGGTCATCTGCAGCCATTTCAAAAGAATCAAGTGTAAAATTGATATGTAGAATGTATTTTATAATGCAGTTTTCTCTGAATGTGGTACACAACTGTGTGTGTCCGTGTATAAGACGTCTTGGGAAGGCCCCTGGTTCGGATGGACTCCTGGGGAAGTTATATCGGTAATTTTGGTCAATACTGGGCCAGATTTAAGGGATATTTTTGACAAAACGTACTACCAAAGTCTGGGGAGCCGAGTAATAAACGTCAGATTACAAGTTGCTGGCCAAAAACGTTATGCACCCGCCTGTCTTTAGCTATGCCACACTTTGTTGGTGATCTCCAGACTTATATTCATCTAAAAGTGTGGTTGATGCGTTACTTGACATATGCTGTCATAGATCGCAGTGTGTCATGTGAGTTGGGTTCTCTTGATCAACAAAAGGCCTTCAACGTTTTCGAATGTGCCCTTTAGTAACACTTCCATCTGGTATGTTCCTGTCTTCAGCCATTTAGTGTACACATTTATTACCGAGGAAGTATAATTTCACCGATCACATGTAATTGTCCACTCTTCTTTCTTTTCATCCGACAAATAACATCGGTTTTAGTCCTTAAAAAGTAAAAACATATCTTGACGATTTAATATGAAATTGCACCTTTTGAACATGACATTTTGTAATTTACAAGGCAGTTTACATAATTTTTCCATTTTTCAGCAAACATTTTAATAATTCGGTCAGAATTAATCAGTCTTCTACAATTTACCTATTTTCAATATTGGCGATGACGAAAATTGTATATGGTGACGTCCGAGTTGTATGCGATGACGACGTAATTATAGTTAATACAACACGATGATGTCGTATATGTACATGATGACGTTCGCGTTGTTTACAATGGCAACGTAGCAGTATGTGACAACATTTAATCAACGACGAGACAAATGTATACAGCGTTGTAATGTTGAATATCACAACTTTGTAAGTATATTTAACCACGCCGTGTACAGTTTCAATGTAAACTGATATGGTGTGGCGTTGTTTCATTTGACAAAACCCAATGACATATGGGGTGACGTAATTGATTTGGCACGAATTTATGCAACGACGACGGGATTTCATCCAACCGCGTAAACAGAACAAAGATGATATATGTACCGTAGTCGAGAAGTTCGGTTTTTTGACAGCTTTTTTTATTTCGAGGCTTCTTCGATTCTGGTATATCCATGACGTCAGAAATGAATGTAGGTGACTGCGAACCATTGAAACAAACGTGTCAATGTATTTATTGCGTCCAGTTATTTCGGGGCCGGGATGTCGGATAGCGGGGGATAGGTCTGACACGGCAGAGACGCAACAATCGGATCAACGACCGATGCGCGACGGTTGGTCTCTCCGACGGATGGGGGTTAAGTCTGGTAGAGTAGAGAAAGTTTTTTCATATTTTTGGTCGGAAGAATACGACAGTCGGTGGTCAAAATGGGGAGCACAACCTGTCCGACAGGGAAATTTTCGCACGCCAACTCCCCCCCACCCCGCTTGTGCTTCCACTGCCTAGTAGTACTAGGGACAGGGGGTCACAATATTCAGTCCGTCGAGCCGCCACGGACTATGGCCATATATATGTATGCAACAATACACATATGCGCAACAGATTCATTGACACAAAAATATATCGTAGAAATTCCCAAATCAGTTACCAACCCACGTGGTGCGAAAGCGATTGACAGTGACCGTCTTGTATTAGAAAATAGTATGTAAGATTACCCACACACAGTTTAATAGGACCTCGGATATAAAAAGAAATCGACATTCGGCAGTGAAGCGAATACATCACAAAATCGCTAACGAATCACAAACTTACAGTAGATCTAAATTGCTTTAAAACGTTAAAAACAAGTGTTTTAATGTCATTTAAAAATTATTTCCACCACGAAATGCGTTTTTGTTCGGTATTACTGGGCCGTAGCAAAACATATATTAAGCTTTTATATTTTGTATGCAGTGAATGAAAAAGATATGACATGCACATACATTTTCTAGAATCAAATGAATAAGCAACATTTACACTGCGTCACCAATTACCACGGTTCTACGTGCCAAGAATGTGGATGGTATTAGTTTCGTGTGTAGGGTTGTATGCTGGGATAGTCAGGTAGTTTCGTGTGTATGATTGTATGTGGAGATAAATGGGAGAGGGAAGTGTGAAAAAGGAAGACGCAAAGCTGTAACAACGTAGAAGGAAGACACAATGAAATGTTTTATTAAATAAAAACCAGTACATGCATACTTCGGTAGAGTAGACTAAGACCATACTGTAAGCCAGTATATAGTAAACAACTGTTCGTTTTTATACACGATGCGACTTTCAATTTTCAAGCAATTGATGAGATCGATGTGTTTCACTACTCTGGAGCACAGTATACAACTACAAACTGACTGCACTGAGCCTGTTATGTATCATACGTGAGCGTGTTCACATATGATGTTCCACATGTACCGTATGTAAAACTAACAATGGCACACACAGACCTAGTGTCACCAAAAACTAATCAATTCACATCAATTTGATCTTGTGTATGTCTGAGAGACTTTACTCTATTCGAACGCGTGTCCAAAAATGCAGTTTTGTGGTTCTGGTTTTGACCGAATGTCCCCTTTGTTACCCCTGGAGCAAGACAGTGTCCGTGTGAACAGCCTATATGAGTAGGGAAAATATAGTATGCTGGATAGTCCAACGTTACTCGAATTCCCATGGGCCTAATGGGCAATCGTGGCAAGAAATACATGGTATCGTATTCAGCTTGGCATTCAGCTGGAAGCAATACACTGTATTGTTTCTTCCAGAAGGAGTCTTTAGAAATACATAGAAAATCCTATTATATTTTTGTAAAGGTTTGTTCATCGAAATACTTTATAAAAACATAGGGAAACTTGCGTTCTGAAATGTAAGGACTTACCCATATTAGGCTACGGTACGCTCTATGAATAAGTTGCCAGAAGACCGATAATACATGTAACTAAGCCCCGCGATTGGTTCATTTAAGTGTCGAGAAATTGCCAAATAAAATACCAAATATGGCCTATATCGAATAGGTCTAGGCCAAAACCTACAATTTGTAGTGATTTCGTCGGCTATTGTGGTTTAATGAGTAACATATATTTCAAATATAACCAATTACTAGTAAAGGTAACCCAGGTATACTGTATAGGTGAACTAAATGACTGATATACCTAATTAATTACGATCAAAAGTTCAGTCCGTGTTACATAATTTCGTTCTACATAACACAATGGAATGAAACCATACTATAGGTTAACTTCAACAAGAGCACATCGGTCAAAGATAATCACTGGTTACAAACATGTTAATGTAGGGCAATATGATAACGTATTAGAAACAAGTGAATTACCACATATTACAATACGTTAGAACTAGTCCATAATTTGTCTGTTGCTGGTGGTATAACGTAGATTTTGAGAAAAACAATTTTGTTTTGTGAAACGTCGCCTTCTATTATTTATTTTCGGCAATGTCTTATGCCCGTAAAACAAATTATGTGTTCGATTGTCTTTTGCTCCTCATAAAATAAATTCCGTACTGTCTGTTGCTGGTGGTATAAAGTTGATAAACCCAGCTTTGTTTAGCAAAACTACGCCCTCTATAATATAGTTTTTCTCGCAATATCGTTCGCTTGTGAAGTAAAGTTGATTTGGAAAACATTTATTTCGAGAAACGTTAGATATTTGTTATATGTTTTTCGTTCGTTGTCTTATTGTTGTTAGCATTTTGGTTATAATTACACATTATTTTATTTGTCTATTGTTCTTCGGCTCACATAGTTTGATTTTGTTGTAATTTAAAAAATAACATTGTTACCTTTGTATCGTTCATATTTGATTTTCTTTCGCAATACATGGTTTGCTTCATTAAACATATTTGCATTAAAAGTGGTGGTGCCATACTTCGTAATACTGTTTGAAATTAATATTTAGATATGTTGATATCTATTTTCGTGACTTTTTATGAAATTTTGTTTTGAAAAATGTTAACCCCCCCCCCCGAAAATATGCACATTTTACAACTTTTGACAAATCCTCTTTCAGCCACCTGATCTAATTACGTCATTGGGGTAACGATTAAACTGTGGACATGGGTTTGTATAGAGCATGTGCGTCAAATACATTTCAAAATTAGACTATTTCTAATACGGCCACCTTTTTTTCAATTAAAACGTCCCGACGATGTGTAGTAGGGGATGTATCAACATTTCTGGCAATGGAATCAGCATCCACATGTTTCCCAAGTGCAATATCGTGTGTCAATTTGTAAAATTTACACGTATAGTGACTTCATTCTCACAGACTCGGCTGTCATATGCAGTGAACAATTACAATGTTATTTTGAAGACAGTTTGAAGGATTTGTCGTTAGAGAAGAGCGAATGAAGTCGACCACAATTACAAGCGAATTTCATTTTCTTGTATTTTTCTTTTGAACTTTACAAATATCAGACGTTGAGTGGCCTCACAAGTTCCTATCTAGGCATACAGCTTGATTTGCACCAAATGTAAACCTATAGTCGTTGTAGTGTACGCCAATACTAATGTAGAGTACCGTACCTGGCTAGGCATACAGCTTGGTTTGCACCAAATGTAAACCTATAGTCGTTGTAGTGTACGCCAATACTACTGTAGAGTACCGTACCGGATGAGCAAAACCGATGTGTACTGCTACTAGTACTATCGTTGTATATGTCTGCTGAAGGCTAGCCGCGCCGATTGCGGTTTATTTGTACTGCTAAACTAATTAATGTCTCGCCCAACATCATTAACAAGATAAATGTGCTCCAATATCGTCGTCAGTCTCATCACATTCATCACAGTCCGAATAATGAACATTCTCTTCGACTCGTCATTTTCGTTTGCCAACCGTACTCACGACACCAGCATACTACAATTACGGTGAACCTAATACATATATATGTCTGTCGATAAATATAGATAATTTTATAATCCGAGTCACGTGATTATAATCCGAGTCACGGTCAACTAGCGATGAATCACTTACTTTTCTACAAAATTAGAACAAAATCCTCTAGTAACTCTTTCAATAATGTTAATCAACTCAGACGGATATATAACGACATGATAGATCAATTCACGTGCCATCTTCGAGATACTTTAGACGACCATTATGTGTACACATTTACACTACGTTTGTTCTAACTTACCCCAATGACGTCATCTGTCAGATAAACAGAGGGGTTGATTTTCGCGGGCTACGCTGAATATAGCAAGAGCTGAGGTATGGTTCTTATTTGACCATTCTTCGGTCGCTTTACACGGGGGGAATCGTTTTTCTGACGAAAATTATATAAATTAAAAAATAAATAATCTGGAAAATTACTAGAACCGTGGCACCACCACTTTAAGTTTAATATTATTTCCTGTATATCAATTGTTTTCTGGTATACATTATTGTTCGTGTCGTTGTCATTGTTTTTCCAATGGCCGCCCATGAGGTTGGCAATATACCGTAACTCCTAGGATAATTAAAATCATCCAATTTAATGGTTTGATCTAAAGATATATATCAAATAAAGTAGCGGCCTGATGAAGGGGCAACATTGGCATGGAACCCACCAAGGGCTTTGTCAGGATATTAACGAAGGGGAAATATTGGCATCCAACCAGCCAAGGGCTTTGTCAGGAATAAGCCACGCAAACGCTGACAGGATAGAATTAATTTATAATTGCATTCGTATATTTCAGGAATGCTAAACCACGATTACCGACCATAAAAAGGACTCAGACTAGCAAAGAAGAAGACGATGTAAGACCATCAACCATCTATCACCACTTCTAGTAGAACCATATACATCAAATGTGACATTAACAGTTAACATAATGTGGGGGATATATAATATGTAAGATCGTCAGAGCGTAACACTTGACTTGAAAGAAGTACAAAAAACCCCACATATGTAACATCGTCAGAGGGTAACACTTGAATTGAAAGAAGTACAAACTACCCCACATATGTAAGTTCGTCAGTGTGTAAAACTTGACTTGAAAGAAGTACGAACTACCCCACATACGTAAGATCGCCAGAGGGTAACACTTGCCTTCAGAGAAGTACAAACTATCCCACATATGTAAGATCGTCAGAGTATAACACTTGAATTTAAAGAAGTACAAACTACCCCACATATGTAAGTCCGTCAGAGTGTAACACTTGACTTAAAAGAAGTACAAACTATTCCACATATGTAAGATCGCCAGAGGGTAACACCTGACTTAAGAGAAGTACAAACTACCCCATACATGTAATATCGTCAGAGGGTAACAATTGAATTTAAAGAAGTACAAACTACCCCACATATGTAAGTTCGTCAGAGGGTAACACTTG
>WXZC020000970.1:0-10274 GCA_011317855.2 Paelopatides confundens | reverse complement strand
AAATATATCATGTTTTACCAGAGGGACCTCATCGGCTGCTGGACTTTATGTACCGATTAATATATATCTATATTATGAAATCAGTATCATTATTTTTAAAGGAGAAAGGAATATTGTCTGAATATAATATCTCTAAATCATCACTAGGCGAGATCATTTTTGTTCAAACTGCCCTCTCCTTTGGACCCTCCCCACACAGTCACTAACATTATGTAAATTGTTTAGACCCCCTGAAATATATTCATGGATCCGCCCCATCGCTTATATAGGTTCTTGTTGAGCTCATTGGGTAAGGATATTGATGCATGTATTAATTAGGACTTTTTCCAGTGTTGTTGTTGCATTATAGTTGTGCTGGGGAGTGGAGCATGCCAGTAGGGTTCACGGTACTGTTCATCATTACGGTTTGCTACAATATGTACTATACTAGGTATAATCGTTTCTCTAACGTTAGAGAGAGTGTACATGCTTGTAATCATACACAGTAACATAAATACTGTTATATAAATTAATATCAGGTGTGTCATATTTACGCGTGTACGCAATTACTTACGAATTACATACAAAGGATGTTGTTCATACGGATCTTATATTAATTTATTCAGTGAATCTGCTGGGAAAGTAGAATATGCTTATCTACTTTTATAAGACCAAACATAATCAGCTACTTTAGCAGTTTATTTGATTACATTATTATTACAAAGCTCCATTAATACACAATATATAAGAATAATAATTCCTCTCATTATTTCCTTCAACGTTTCTTTTTGTCCTGATCCTGATCATCTTTAACTTAAAACAAGTACATGCGAACGATATCACTGCCGAGTAGCCAATGTGTGCTTAAAAGGATAAACGAATCATACGGAAACGTTGGTCTGTTCTAGTACATATGGTGTTTTTCATTCAAATGATGTCTTCCCCGATATTTGAAAATCAAATCCACCCCACGAAAATGAGTGTTGACTACTGATACATGGACAACGCCATGTATGCCCCGATTCCAAACAATACAGCAACTTCGTGACGTCACAGAGCCACTTTGAAAATCCATACACAATTTCGTTGCCAATTCGTACCAAAGAAAGATTTGCAGTAATTTTGTTCATTTTTCGGTAATTGCATTACTTTAATAATATAACTGCATACAATCGTCGAGAACAAGATTTAATTACCCGAATATATGAAAGAGTAAACAATTTGAGTACCGAATATTGTTTGATAACACGGTTTATAAAACATATAATTCTTCGTCTTGCACGAATGACGACATCGAACATAGCGTTAGTTCTATCTGCATATTCCGCGTTGAGTATACAATGCATTTGTCCCAGGATTTCAGTTAGGCATTGCATACTACAGCGTATTCTTCGATAACAACGTTAAACTTCCACGATCATATATCTCTTTCGCTTGCTATCACTGTGTCAGAGTTACATTTTTTTGTTCGAAATCTAAATGGGTGAATTTGGTATTGAACCATATTTGTTTGAGCGAGAGTACACGGAAGAGGAACTGGAAGCCAGCGATAAACTTCAAACGTTTGCCGTATCTTCAATACCAACGACGACAATGAAACTAGTGACAGTACCGCACATACCTGTACTAGTTCCACGAACTCTGAATCGTGGTGTTGTATGTGTGCCGTTTGCAGTGAGATGCCGTCAGAAAAGGAGAACATTTGTTGTCACGTTATGTTTGGGGAGAAACTTAATTTAGAAGCTTCAAACTCTACTGATTTTAAAGCTAGATGCTTTCACCCTTTAGTTTAGGAATATTGCTTTGTGCAGTCTGAGATGGAAGAAAAAAGACCAGTCCGCTGCTGGAACCCATATCAACAGTACAGTATGTCCAGTCCTGATATTATGTAGCCACTTCTGGGCTAGTTCTCGCTTCTCTGGAAAGGTTTTTCCACCGAGAATAACGAAATAATGTTCCCCATTTCCAATACATTCACCTATCTTGTTAGTGCAGCCAAAAGCCTGACACTCGGCATTATAAAATTCGAAACTTTTAGGAAATATTTCGTTGATGGGTGTATGTTGTGTGCAAGAGGTACGCCTACAGTGCGACGGCAGAGACTGAAGACTATGGTGAGAAGTGACTCACTGAGGTCATAATTGAAGCGCCCTTGTTTTAGAAAGTGACAATATGACAGCCTACGCATGATACGATTACTATATAAATTTAATATTTGAAACATTCATATAAAATTTAAAGTTTTAATTGAAAGATTCTCTGGAATATAGTTCCTTATTTATTTAATTAGTCAACTATGTGTGATTCGGCCGATGGTTTGTTTATCGTTGAAGTAACCAATCAGTATATGGATAAAAACTAAGCCCACAATCATATAGACTTGACTTTGCTATGACTGCATCCGGTCAAAACCTTGCTAATTTTCGTTCAATGGATTACACCTCTGGATTCAATATTAACTAGAAATTGTAACCACACTCTTAACGAGTTTTTGTTGAAGCAGAAAAATATGTGGTCAGTTCCTATTTTTTAACTGGAACATCATTGTTACCATAGCAAAAGTCACAATCGCAACAAGCTTGGGCATGAAGATATAATATTGCTATACTTATCGTGTTCTATATTCCGTTTCCGCAGGAATTTGTCTCGTATACCCCTCCGGGGGTTGGAACGCACACTAGCGCCGGTGGGGTTCGCTATTGGACCCCACACCCAACAGTTCGGATAAGCGGTATACGTTGCTGCTTTGAGATTTTAATAGCAATATTTACAGTCAAATGCAGACATGAAATGATGCACAAATGTGCAAGGCTTGCGGTGAAACCCCCTTGTCCCTCACCAGAGGCTCTTCAGAGATCCCTTGAAACCCATGGTGAGCAGCTTCACGTAAGTTCTCATGATGGCAGCTGCGGCGCCAGTGTTTCCCATGACATGCTAACCCCCTTCAACTTTCAAGTTCAACTACAAGTTCGCTCATCAGTTCCAGAGTAACGCAATTATGTAAAGGACAATGGGTTCAGTTACGCTAAACATCAAATTGGTTTAATTTTAAGTTACAAAAATGTTTAAGTTACTGAACTGCCATCATACTTTTTTGTACAATACTCAAAATGAGTATGCATTTAATATATTTGGGAATTTCTAGACGCTGAATTGGCTTCCCGATTCTCATGGGGGGGGGACCTGAGGATGCGTGCGTGTTTAGCTTCCTTTAGGGAGGTCAAAGTACAACAAATATCATGGTATATATAGTGCAGCTCTCGGATTTTCTTTGCGATATTGGCTGGTACTATAGCATTTACGGGCAACGCTCCACAGGCCTTAACCAACTATAGACATTACAGCACACTTAAACTTTCTCTACTGCGATGTTTTCACACGGATCACCAAATTCACCGTGCAAAACAGCAAGTAGTTATCTTCGCCAAGTGAGTCGAACTCCCAACCTCCCGGATACCAGACGGTTGCCGTAACAACTCGGCCTCACGCTCTGCTGAAAATCGTAGAAGTACGTATACAAGCAGGCGCAACGCATTATGTTTATATGGACGGTAACGTCAGCAAAAACTAATAACAATAATGTACCCAGACTAATTACGCTTCTCATGGACAGTAGTAATACACATATTTGTATTTCCTTTTGCATGTGGCTGATATCTAGTATTTAGAATGGGTACATATAGTTTTCATTTGGAGGATGAAGTGGGCGGGTAGAGGAGTGGCTCATTTGAAGATTTTCTTACGGAAACCTTCCACGTGGATATAACTAGCGGTGTGCGTAAGAGTCCATATGGTCCACGTTCTAAATTTCCCAAACTGTTTTAATTAGATGTTATGTACCTTTATTTATGTAAGTTATTGGAATGGGATGTAGGGGCAGTGGTTTCCCCTTTCCCACATGATAATTTTGGCAAAATGTTAACGGTGCTTAGATGCAAAATGATACTACCGTTTGCAGCTTTGGAGATTTATCCACCGTTTTTTAAATATGTATGTGCATAAAGAGCAGAATAAAATTTGTATTACCCATCAATAAAGTTAAAAGAGCATTGTGAATTTGATTACATTGACACGATTACTAATTTGTAAATATTTTTTCATCACTTACAGTTTTCAATCACATTTTCAGAATTTTCCACAAATAATTAGACCAACGAAAATAAAATCAATTACAAATCGTGTCTAAATAGATTTATTTACAAATATTACAGGAAATGGCACATGTATTTGAGCAATTTTGAATCCAACAAAGGTTTGTAAACAAATATGTGGACCACTGTTTATTATTGTTTACTTTTTCGTTGTCGTTTCTCTTTGAGAAGTACCAAATCTTTTAGAGAAAAGTCCCTCATTGTAAAAATGTGATTCGAAAATATTTGTGAATGCAGAAAGCGAAAGTTCAAGATGTTATAATTCATATCGGTATGTAAATAACCCTAATTTAATTCCTGGTTCCCCTTTAAGATATATTACAATTTTGACTAAGCTGTTTCATTGATTCAGACAAAGTATGAATCTCTCCGTTGTTATAACACCTTTATTTTCTCAGGCTACTGGGCTATGCGTACATGCATATACTACGCATCTTATTTGATGGGGTGAGGATGGGTCCCTTTAAGACCCTTCCGGGCCCCCTGAAAAATCATTTCTAGCGGAGAAGAGGGCTCTACGGTGATGCGCACCAAGACTTAGTGAACCTTTGGAAGATGAAGAAATAACATACATGCAACCAATCACAAAGCTACATTTGATTATGACTTACTATGAGCAATGCATACTCAGCAGCACATTATAATCGATTAAAAGAAGTAATAAGTGATAATCCACATATATGGATATGTATTGAGTCATATGTTAATCATACAGTTATATGGATATGTATTGAGTCATATGTTAATCATACAGTATATATATATCCGACGACGAAAAATATATATGCTGTAGAGTAAAGGCACACCGTGATGCAAAAGTGACAACGACCACTTTGATGTTACGATGGGCAGTTTCGATGGGGCGGAGATGCAGCACATTGATGTACAGAGACGACGGTCTTGTCATATGCCGTAAAATAGCAAGACATGTCGGACTTATCAAGAAATAAATATGCAAAATATTCTCCAACAACAACCTGAGAATCACATTAATTGAAGCTAACAAGAAAACAGTTGATTTCTTAGATATAACTCTGGACTTGAGAAATGACATATACACACCCTTCGTGAAACCCAACAACACACCGCTGTACACGAATAGTGCAACCACCCGCCATCAATTACCAAGAACATCCCGGAAAGCATCAGCAAAAGACTCTCCAACAACTCATCTAATGAAACCATTTTCAATGAAGCTGCACACATATATCAAGAGGCGCTACGGAAGAGTGGTTATGATCAGCAGCTGAAGTATAAGCCACGACATAACTCTAACAACGACAACGACAAGAGGAACTGTAAAAGAACCAGACACATCACTTAGTTCAATCCGCCTGATAGTGATAGCGTATCCATAAAAATTGGTCCAATATTTTTGGAAATTGCTGTACAAATGCTTTCCAACTATACACACTCTCCACAGATTGGAAAAGATCTGATCAGCAAGAGTTGTTGCCAGATAAATCCCTATAAGAAAATGTAGAGAGTGCTGTATTTGTACTCTTAAAATATATCAGAGAGATCTCACATTCACGTTTTATTCCACGATAATACACTATATAAACCCCGTTGTTAAATTTCACCATGATGCGGTATATTTTACCAGGCTAGAGAGTAATAGTTCACAGACATGTATGACAACATCACCTGCTAAAAGATGGTCTTATTCGTTCAGTAATTGTATTAAAAATAATACGCTGTATCTTCACTGATAGCATATGTTATCTGTATTTATTCGAATATTTCCAGAGTATATCATCCACCCCGCAATAATGATTCGTTGTTTGCCGGATCTTGTTTGTCGGGGAAATAATGCCGTTTGTCATGAAAAGTCTTCCAGATGTCGGGAACATCAAGTCCCGTCGGCGATGATCGGTGGAGTAGAATCATGTTCGTCCAGTTCATTTGGAGGTGGCAATTAAAAAGTAATTTTTTTAATTTTTATCCTTTCTATTTTTCAGGCATATTTGTTATATAAACAGAGTGACAGGGTTTTGCCATGATGGACTCCTCTAGAACAGGTGAGAAACTAATTTACAATGCTAGGGAAATTGAAAATGATTATTTTAAAATGTTTCAAAAGTATGATCATACGAAACACTAACATTGTCTCATTGCTATCGATGCTCAGCAAATGATACATGTTAATTGGAAAACTGTTTTTAAATACATCATGAATTGTTATCAACAATCTTAACAACAGAATCGCATTTTATGTAAAATACTTCAAAATTGATCTTCAAAATATATTAAGCCATCAAAGGAGGATGTGACAAAATATACGAATTACGATGTGTATCGAATTATCATTGTTGAATGTAGTTCACCATGTTATGTTTTGATATTATACATGTAAAACAGCAGTTCACTGTACAGCTGTATGATGAACTAATATTAATTTAAGGAAGTCCGTAATAGCATGACTGCATGTGACAAGTTGCATTTTACTTGAATTCAAGCCCGTAAATCAACATCTATAGGAAATCTCAAGAAGTAGTAATTTGACATGTTAGTACACACGATAACTTAAACAGTCATATATGACCTTCAAACATGTTAGTGCTTCCAGACCTGGTCATTCAAAAACCACGGAAAATGTATGTCATTGACTAACCTATCATAATATATCAGAAAGAAACGAGATTAACATTTTTTACGATACAATTCCAGGTTACTGCGAATATTCGCACATGGACGCCTGACAGTCGGTCCGAATTTCATGTATTTTATATGATCCCACGTTGTGTACCTGAAAATGCCAGTTCAATGTGCTGTTAGAGTATTGTATAGTAAATGTTAACATGTTTTAGAGAATCCAAAGGTGCACACCATAATATTTTTCATTTCATTTTTTCGAGACCATATACTTGTTTGTGAGCGCGCGAAGCGACAGACAATTACCAGGTTTTTATTTTTAAAATGTTGGGTGACTCTTGTAAATGACAATGTTATATTACCTATTATAGGGGGTCCAAGTGATATAATTTGGGATTTTATGAGACAAAATATTGTCATATTAAAATGTATTGATTTCACCATGACTTTGAGTCTGATATATTTTTTCATAAGCTCCATTCATATTGCTTTAAAAATAATATTAAGCTACAAGAAAGCAGGAAACAACGATATTTTATAAATCGATAATGAATGCCGATAATGAATTTGTAAATTTTCCAGACGGTTGGTAGGATATATCCTACCTAAATTACATATATAAATATTACATATATGAATAATACATATATGATGTGTTGTACTTTTCGTCGATCACGAATGCATTATATATTAGAGCGATGACAACAGTGTCACGCCCAGCATGTCAGCACCGTGTCAGGCGTTGTACTTAACTCGATAACCATTAAGCATATCCAAACTGAATAAAAACTACATAACTACATGGGAATGGCTAAATGAGGAAACAATACCTTAATGAACACAACTATACACATTAACTGCAATTGTTTTTAGGTTGATAATTGTGTTATATTGTAACCATATGCCTTACAGATGAAGCGTAACAAATTAGTAATATGGTACTGTATATCTTATATCATATGCTTGCTTCACTATCAAATCATGTCATAAAACACCCCCCAATCAAACTAACCTAAAGTTTAAAACCTTTCAATATTTATGTAAATAATTATTCATATTT
Source organism: Paelopatides confundens (assembly GCA_011317855.2). Lineage (NCBI taxonomy): Eukaryota > Metazoa > Echinodermata > Holothuroidea > Aspidochirotida > Synallactidae > Paelopatides > Paelopatides confundens. The sequence continues at coordinate 2,489 of WXZC020000970.1, read as the reverse complement.
TTTATAACTTTCTTTGAAATGTCGAATATGCACCTCAAATAAATTAAAATAATGGGTTTGATTACTATTGTGTTATTCCTTTGTTACATTATCATACGCCCTCTGAATGATATGTCAAAGTACTGTAAGTGCAGTCGTTTCCCTCCGCATCTACTGTTCGATGGAAGTCAGAGATGGTAAAATATGATAAGTAATTATATGGTGTGGTGTGAAACAATGCACACGCCTGTTTGAAGAAGAAACATATGCCTGCACAACGTTGACAATGTTTAACAAGAACACATTCCATATTTCAATGATCAACAAATGTACAAACAGTTATGAAAAAATAACTGATATGTACAAGGGAGTATTTTACTATGTTCATTCTTCTATCGGAATAAAATGTAGTGTAATAGGTTAATAGCTGTAATGATACTTAACCGTTAACGTTTTCTTAGATATTACGAATAATTCGGAAAAGTTCCGGACATTTTGGGCTCTCTGGATTACTTTATATATTACTTGAAACAATATTTTAGATGGATCTAATCTTCATTCATTAAAGTATTTATAATAATGACATTTATTGAGAAAATTCACCCGATGCACTGACTTTACAATATTTAGTTCCGTTTGTAAGTAGACTAATAAATGTCAGAAAATATGTTTACATTGTCGAGAAAGTCTTTTATATTTCAAAACGTTCATTCAGCTTTCCTTTTTTTGTCCTGCTCCTAACCCATCTTTAACTTAAACAAAACACACGAACGAGATCACTGCTTAATAACAAATGTGGGTTTAAGTAACCAATCATTTTATGGATTAAAAACTAAGCATACAAACAATAAACTTCACTTTGGTATGCCTGCATCCGGTCAAAACCTTCAATGTTCAATGTGAAATTCATCCATTACATCTCTGGATTCAATATTAGTTAGAAATTGTAACCACACTGTTAACGAGTTTTTAGTTGAAGCATAAAAATATGTTACCATATGAAATGTCACAAACGCAACAAGCATGGGCATGAATATACAATATTGCCATACTTATCTTGTTCTCAATTCGGTTGAACTTACACCATCTAGTCAAAATAACCAGACTTTTCCCTGCATACATAATTCTATATATTTCATTTCACACATCACCTACGTCAGGGAGCTGAGCGTTAACATTTCAAGATGAGCAGGGGCCTGGTGTAAAGGATCGCTATCATGACACAATGTGAAGAGATCCTTGTCTGCACTGAAGTAACATTGAATCACGGAGACAAATTGCATGGCTTCTCGCTTTGTAGCCCCACAAGAGACACATTATGTTGGCAATTAATGCATTCCGAACAGCTTCGCGCGAGAGGCATACTTTTCAGTTTTAATGGCAACGTTAAAATGTTAAATTATAGCAAAAAACATACATGTAAAACTGTCTACATTGCAGGATTTCCGGAGGAATTCGCCCCTTGGCCCATCCGGGGTTTCTCACACTAACGCCGCTGGGGTTTGCTATTGGATCCCAGTACCAGCTGCTCGGATAAGCGGTATACGTTGCTGTTGTCAGTTTTCAATAACAATATTTACAGCAAAATGCAGACATAACATGACGCCAACATTTGCAAGGCCCCCGGGAATCTCCCATCATGGGCCCTCACCAGAGGCTCTTCATCGTTCCCTTGAACCCCATGCCGAGCAGCTTCACGTAAGTTCTCATGCATGTACTTGTGGCGCCAGTGTTTTCCATGACAGTGCTAACCCCTACCCCTCCCCCATCCCCTTCAACTTTGAAGTACTCTCATCAGTTCCAGAGTAATGTACTTATGTAAATAATTACCCTAAATACCAAATTGGTTTGATTTTAAGATACTCAATTTCTTAATTTACTGAACTGTTTTGTACAATACTCAAACGAGTATGTATATAATATGTTTGGGATTTTCTAGACGCTGAATTGGCCTCCCGAATTTCCTGGGGAGAACTTGAGGGCATGTGCGTGTTTAGCTTCCTTTGTAGGGAGGTCAACGTACAACATATATCATGGTATATATATTGCAGCTTTCGAATTTCATTTGCGATACTTGCACCATTGCATTTACGCTCCACGCTCCGTAGGGACTTAACCAACCCTAGACATTCCAGCACACTTAAACTTTCTCTACTGCGATGTTTTAACACGGAGCACCAACTTCACTTCAGTGAGTCGAAATCTCAAGCTCCCAGCTACCATATGGATAGCGTAATGCCGTAACCACTCGCTCGGTTGAAAATCGTACGTATATAAAAGCAGGTGAAAAACAATATATTGCTGCTTATGGTGATAACCAATAACAATAATGTACTGGAACTAACTACGTTTCTCGTGGACAGTATTAATATACATAATTGTATTTCATTTTGCACGTGGCTGATATCTAGTATTTGGAATGTGTACATATATGTTTTCATTTGACGGGTGGAGGGGTGGGTAGAAGTGTGGCTCATTTGAATATTTTCTTGCAGAAAACCTAAATGTGG
>WXZC020000969.1:0-10277 GCA_011317855.2 Paelopatides confundens | reverse complement strand
CCGACATGTCGTCCCTTTTTTTGCTTACCGGAAAATCGCCCTGAACCTGAAAGGTACCGACACGTTTTACAATTTACATCGTTTTGGGGAGGTATAATGTCACACCTCTAATAATATTGTTATTTCTTGGACATGTGATTTCAATAAAGATTGTGCTCGGAATGCCCAAGATTATCGCTATCCACAAACTATAGTCCATTTGTTACATACATGCAGACCTATTTCCTCTACTGTTTGGACTTTCTATGCGATGGCTTCGGTCAATATCATTTAGGTCAAAGGTCAGAAGTCAAAATTACACAAACCCTTACCCATTTGGTTCTACCCCAGTCCATTTTCTTGCACCACCATCCAACCTCCTGTTCTCATATCCCCTCCCCCCCCCATCAACTCAGCTAACCATCCACATTGGCTACTAAATCCACCGCTAACTGGCTAAAACAACGTATCCGTAAAATGGAGGCACATTACGGACGCGCATAGGCCTACACAATAACGCCCGCGATCTCTCTAGCTCGGAAAATAGCATAGCAGCGCGGCCTATAATTTATAACAATACATGAACATATGCTGCTGCAGTATGCATAAATGTAGTTTAAATGGAGGTTTACCTTAAACCGGGTATAACTTTTGATTTACACAATGTATGCAAAGACACTTTGACATAAGCTAATGTTTACAGTTGAAATCGGTTGTAAGGACCGTGTGCACAAAGACGGTTTAGGTTAAACCATAAATATTCGAAAATGCCGGTTTAGAATTAAACCTACTCAGAGGCAATAAAAATTAAACAATAATAAAGTGGTCGACAAAGTTGGTTAACAAACATTGCAGTTGGATTCAAATATTCAAAAATGTTGCTCAACTGCATGCGCTATTTCCTGTGCTGAACTCTCATTGGTTAATATTTATGATAATGCTGGTTCAGTTTTGTTTTTAATCGAAAGGCTATGTTTGTAAACAAATATGTTCCCACGTTTTGTTATTGTTTTTATTTTCGATGTCCTAATTCTTTAAGAGGGATTCACAAGTTGTGGAAAGAAATACCTCATTCTGAAAATGTGATTGAAAACTATCTGTCAGTGCCAAAAGAGAGCAATTTGTTATCAAACTCCAAAAACCTATTTAATCTAAATCAGTGCATTTAAACTTCATGTATACACACGGTCCAAAAAGTAATGCATAGATAACTAGGCTCTGTAGTAAGTACATCACAAGTGGGATGAGATTTGTAACTCCATGGATTACATAGTTGTTGCTACCCCCCCCCCCCACCGCCCACCTTCCTCTCCCCACCCCATCCATACCCCAAGTCTAGCGCTGATGTATGATTATTGGTTACATTTCACTTATAGCCTATAACGTATTTTGCATTATTGTTTATATTTTCTTATTTGCATATAGTCTGTCATGCCGTACGCGATTAGCAAGACAACTCTGATAGCCTTGACAAAAGTTTTAGCTCCCGTGCTTTGTAGAGACAACATTAGGATCAACTGCGTAGCCCCAGGACCGATCGAAACTGCATTTCTTCAAGGGGTAAGTTCTCTCTTTATTAACATAAATAAAACGATGTTGGCCTATTTGACATAATCCATGTTGTAGACGTTATTACTCTCCCCTAACGCCAGAAATTGATTGCATATGTTCACAGGGTTACACAAGCAAAGAGAACGATTTAAACTCTATTATACATGTATTGAACCTTAAACAGGACCTTGCATTAAAAACAATATTGGAATGTTTTATAAATGTCATTTTTAGTAGTATAATATATTTCCTACCTAATTATGTATGTATTAACACACAAATAAAACATCTTAATTGGTTCTATGGTCTTTAGAAATTATAATTCCAAACTTACTGCTTTCCGTTACCATGGTGACCAACTCAAACATTTGTTAAGTCGTCTTCAAAATCAAGATTTGTTTACCCCTTTAGAGCATCTTTTTCCACACCTGTTTTAGAGTAGTAGATTTCATCCAGCCTATATGACACAAATACAAAGTCACTTCATTAACCGCATAAGAAAAAAGAAAATGTATCACATTTGTGTAGTATCTAGTAAGTTATTTAAATAACCATTTTATTTATTTATGTATTTGATTTATTTCTTTCTTTTAAGATACCTCCAAATATGGAGAAAATATCAACATAGGCTATATGATAACATATGACTATAGAACATCGAAATACCTACAGGCATAGAGAAAATTTAAATTGGTCCATTAAGACAGGACAGGACATCAAAATGTTTAAATAATACATAAGGACAAATAATATCGCATTGAATGATAATTAATAATGATTAAACACTTTAGAATCCATGTATCCATCTGTCTAACTATTGTCGTATAATTAATATGACCGTCGTCGCCATTTTTGTTTAATTATCAAGTCGCAATTTTGCTTTTCATGTTTATAAGTTCTTTTAATTGTAGCATTATTGCCGAGCACATTTGAAGTAGACCTGTGAACATTGTGGTCCTTGCGTCTCTCACAGTACAATCTTTTGTTTAAGCGTTTGCCTCTGCAAACTGGTTCTAGCGAATTTCAAAAGCTTAGTACTTCCAGCCTCAGAGTTACGTGTTTGATTGTCTCTTCGTGTGTGCGAAATCAGCTCTTCCTTATTGGATCCTTATTGGATCATAGTAATAACCATTTGAACGTCAAATCAGCTGCTTAGTTTTGTTAAACGCTAGTGCGCAGATTCATATATAGCGTCGTTTTGTAGTCGAGTATAAAAGGATAATACGAGGAGCTTCCCCACATGAGAGAATATGGGATCATAGAGGGCTAGAGTGTTTGCTACAAGTTGTACATGTTCTGTGCACAGATAATCTGAAACAATGTACCGCTATAGTCTCTCTGCACAGAAAGCCACTTAGATACAAGCTAAAATGTGCATTTTCCAACGACGTGAATTTCACAAGTTGTTATTGGAATATTTTTTAGAGACCATGCGCCCTGAACGTGTGTATTATGGTTCATGTGGTTTATTTATTTTTTAATCATGTGAAATTGTAATTCCCTTGTAATATTAGTCTGCGTCTGGTGGTTGTATGATGTCATTGTCGTTATGTTGTATATGTCTAACATCGTTGTCAGTTTGGAATCTAACTCTCTTTTCCCCCGTTTCTCGAATGTGGTGTCGGTTTCTCCTAACTTGTTGTCCCGACTCAGTCTGTATGTCATATGATCGAGGTTCATCTCTTTTCCGAAGAATGCTTGCGGGTCGCCAGGATCCTGTGTTGGGGTCTCTGGTTCTGACAGTTTGTCCTTCGATTAGATGTGGTAGTCTATGTGTGTTTTTGTCATAGTGTTCTTTCTGCGTTTCTTGTCGTTTGTATAATCGCTCTTGTATTCCATCTCTGTTTGGATCTCTGTTTTGAATTTTAGTGGGTAATTTTGTTCTCAGTTTGCGTTTGTTCAGCAGCTCGGCTGGTGATGGGAGGTTGTTGTCAATGGGTGTGCTTCTGAGACACAATAGTGCATAGTGAATATCAGTTTTTGATTGTCGTGCTTTGATCATGGCTTTCTTGACGGTTTGAACTTGTCTTTCTATGAAGCCGTTTGATTGGGGGTAGTGGGGACTTGATGTTCTGTGTTCGAAACTCCACGATTGACTGAATGATTTAAATTGTTGACTACTGAATTGGGGTCCGTTGTCACTGATGAGACGTTCTGGGATCCCTTGTTCTGAGAAAATGTTCTTCAGTAGGCTAATAATATTGCCGCTGCTTGGTGTTCCTGTTATGGTCTTGACTAGGAAATACTTTGAATAGTAGTCTGCTACAAGTAGGTATTCCTTGCCATCAAGGTAGAATAAGTCTGTTCCTAGGATTTGCCAAGCCCTTGTGGGAATCTCGTGTTGTAGTAGTGGTTCTGATGGTTGTGCTCTGTTATGCTCTTGGCATATGGGACATGTCTTGACCAGTGTCTGAATGTCGTCGTTGATATTGGGCCAAAATACGCATCCCTTGGCCCTCAGCTGGCATTTGGTGGTGCCTTGGTGGGCTTCATGTATTTTGCTAAGAATATCTGGTCTACACTTATTCGGGATTAAGATTATTTCACCTTTCATCAGGATGCCTCCTTCCTCTATTGATAACTCATCTCTAAATGACCAGAAATCACGCAATGGTTGGGGGACGTCTCTTCGTCTCTCGGGCCATCCGTTCATAATGGTCTGTCTTAGTGCCCTCATTTCTGGATCATCGTTGGTCTCCTTTATGACCTCAGCGAGTTTTTCATCGGAGAAGTAAGTGGTACTTGTGTTAATCCCTGAAACATCTACTGTTTCCTTCACTGGTAGTGGGTTCAGTCGTGACATTGCGTCAGCGAGTAGCATTTCGCGCCCAGGTTTGTATCGAATAGTGAGGTTATATCCTTGGAGTCGTAGTAACATGCGCTGGAGTCGCGGTGGTGCTGATTTCAGGTTCTTCAGGTGGATCATCTCAAGTGGTTTGTGGTCCGACTCGACGATGAAGTTTTTTCCATAAATATATGTATGGAACTTTTCGCAGGCTACGACCACTGCCAGGAGCTCTCTCTCAATATTCGCGTAGCGTTGCTCTGTCTCTGTTAGAGATCTTGATGTGAAGCTGATAGGTATGTTGTTTTGCATTAGTGCTGCTCCAACACCTTTTAAGGATGCATCTACTTGAATGACTGTATCCCTATTGGGGTGGAAATATGCAAGAGTGACGTCTTTGCATATTAGATCAATGATGTGTTGAAATGCTTTTTGATGCATTTCGGTCCATTCAAAAACTATGTCCTTCTTCACTAGGTTTCGCAATATTGCGGTGTTCTGAGATAGGTTGGTAATGAATGGCGACATGTAAGTTGCAATTCCTAGGAACTCTTGCAACTCCTTCTTGTTAGTTGGCGCATTTAGGGTTTTAATTGCTCGGATTTTATCAGGATCCGGGTGTGTTCCCTTTTGATCAAAAACTAGTCCAAAGAAGGTGATGTCGGTCTTCTTGATTTTGCATTTGTCCCTATTAAACACAAGACCGTGTTCCTTTGCTACTTCCATAAGTCTAATGAGGTTGTCGTCGTGTTCCTTGGCTGTCTTGCCAAATACTGCGACGTCATCTGCTATGCTTATGGTGCCTTCACATCTCTCTAAAATCTGGTCCATCTTCCTTTGGAAGATATCTTGGCTCACTGATAGGCCAAATGGGAGTCGCTTAAAACGGTAACGCCCAAAGGGACTATTGAAGGTCGTTAATAGGCTGGATGCATCATCTAAGGTAATCGACCAATAGCCGTGTTTGGCATCTAATGTTGAGAATACAGTGGAGCCAGCCAGTTTATGGGTTATCTCCTCAATTGTGGGAGTGTGGTAGTGACTGCGTTTTATCGCTTTATTTAAGTCTTTAGGGTCCAGACAGATCCTCCATCTTCCGTTTGGTTTATGTGTGTACGCGAGGCTGGACACCCAGTCTGTTGGCTCAGAAACTGGTGCTATGACGTTTAGTGTTTCCATCTCGTCAAGCTCCCTCTTAATGTCATTCCTTATGTGTATGGGACATCGTCTTTGGGCATGGATGACGGGTGGGACGTTTTTGTCAATTACTATGTGGTAGTTTCCTTTAAACTGTCCAATCCCTGTAAATCTGTCTGGGTACATTTGTACTAAGTCGTCTGTATTGTTTATGTCCATAGGCACTATCGTTGCTTTTTGTATGTTACAATTCAGTGAGACTAACTTTAATTGTACTGATGACTGAAGTCCAATGATGGCTGGACCTTTTTCGTTTACAATGTAGAATGTGATTGGTTTGTTTATACTTTTGAAGTGGCATTGTATGGTAAATGTACCATATTGTGGTATCTTAGTGCCATTGTATGCCGTAATTATTGTCATGCTATGCTTAGTCTCTTTTGGGAGTGGGTATCCCTTGGGACCAATTTTTTCAGGGTACATTTTCCTGAAAATTCTTAATGGCAGAATATTGCCCTGGGCTCTTGTATCCACCTTAGCTTTCAGGGTAGCCCTTTTCTTTGTATTGGTTAGCATGATCCCTATCTCTGTAAACACTTCGTCTCTATTATCAAGAGTGTTGGTGTGTATCGTGATAGTGTCAAATTTCACATAGTTTTCCTCTTGGGAGTCATTGTTCTCATCGTGTCTCACGTCATGTACTCTTTTGTTTGTTTCGTCGGCTCGCCCATATTGTTTTCCCTGGCGGCCACGATCTTTGAAAGGTCGCCTTTTTGATTTAGGCCTAGCCCTTCTATAATCATTATTTGGTTTGGTTTTGCATACCTTTTCCCAATGATTTTGTTTGCCGCATTTCCGGCATTCGGAGCCTTGAGCAGGGCATCTGCTCTCTCTTTTGTGTTCTAGTCCACATTTACTGCATTTGGGCAGTTCGGGTCTAGCCCTTCTGAGTGCATTGACATTGACATTTGTACTGCTACTCAATTCTGCCATGTGGGTTAGGGTTGCCTCGTACGTTCGAGCTATATCAATTGCTGGATCGATTCCAAGGTTTTCATCCTTACCCAGCAGTATTTCTTGGACTTTTTTGTGCTTTGTACCAATTATGAGCTGTTCTATGATTTTTTCATTGAATGCTCCTGTGGTATATTTACACTTTTTTGCCTGTATTTTACATCGTGTAATGAAATCATCTGTTGTTTCAGTCTCTTGTTGCCTGAATTTTTGCAGATTGTAACGATTAAGGCGGAAGTTTGTTTTTGGTTCGAAGTGTTTTGTAAAACGTTCAAAAACATTTGTTGGGTTATTCTTGTCTTCTTCAGACAGATCCCAAGAATTATATCTGCTAATACCTTCCTGTCCAAGCCATAGGAGTATGTAGGTGACTTTCTGTTTACCTTCTTTTTCAGCCAGCGGTCCAGAAAAAATGAGCAAGCAATATTGCTTAAAATTTTGAAAGGCTGTTGGTAGGTCGTCTGAGGACCAGTCCATTGAAGGTGGCGTTATGCCTGTTAGGTCACCCATACTTCTTTGCTTTGTTGGAATATGTATTTGTTTAAAATATTTTTATATAGCAATATGGCTCAAGATGCTAATTCAGCATGGGCCTAGCCTCGGTTGTATATATTATTACGGCCTCGGCTATCTAGCTTGCCTAAACATTTGTATAGGCCTAGCTATAATCAATTGTAATTAGCCCTCTTTAAGGTATATAGGCTTTAATTGAATAATCCGGCTAGTGCTTTATTTTATTTTTACTACTAGCCTGTCCTAGTCTAACGCTAGGTCTATCCTTCTAAGTTGTAAGGAAATTGAAATCATCTACTCACCACACTATCCAACTTGAAATAATTTGCAAGTAAATCATTAATCCACATAATAATAATTCTCGTTTCATTAAACATGAGAAATAACTTTTAAGTGTTCCGTGTAGCAGGTCGTTTAAAAGTTCCCGCTTGTTAATAATAATATTAATAACAGGGTTTTCGTCAAGTTCAGTTGTGTTGAGATTGATTTCCAGAATTCTGTGATGTTGATCTGCCGTCTTGTTTACATCGTTCGGTTCTGTGAGTCATACCATCGGCTTCCCTCGTTGAAGGTTGCGTCTATCTCGAATAATGAAGTGATATCCGGCACCTGCGCAGTTCATAAGTTGTTCCCGCTCTTCCGGACGGTCATGTCATTTTGGCGCCTTTTGCTTCGTTAAGTTGACTCGAGTTCAATGCGTGGTTGATAGGCTACAATTTTGTATCCAATCCAGGTCCATATGTGAATAATTCTAGAGTTCCTTTCTGGTGCTTCGTTTTTTTAATCAGTTATCCGGCACTTTCGGCCTATCAGTTTTGAACTAGATAGATCTTGTATCGGCTTATGATCTTTTTAAAACTTTTAAAACTAGATAGTATTTCGTTTAATAAGGACTACGTATACACGACTGTTTTGTTGCGTTCAGTTCACAAGTAGTTCACTACTGTGTGTGTGGTCAGGTCTCGCCTGCTGCAGTGTACAGTTGTATACGGCTTATCATGTCGTCAGCCCAGCCCTAAGCTTTTTTAGTCGCTTACCTTTCGGTTAATTTTCGGCTTTTTATCACCAATGTCTATTTTACTGAGCACGTCGTTTTTACCGCTGCCACCATGTAATAGTTCTCTGGTCCGATCTGGATCCGATAGCTCAAGAAATGATATACAATGTTCAGTAACGTGATGACATATTTATTAGGTGTATTACTCCTGGGCTGACAGCATGACAAGTGATGATATGCGCAGTTGGTCACGATAAGTACTAATCTTTATTGGTGTGCCAATGCATGCGCTTACATAGGCGTTGTGAGTAATAAGGAATTTTATGATGTTCATACATGACTATTAACTTAGTTCATAATATTACACCACCTTGGTAACACCAATCTCTCTAGGGTTTCCACCTGTCCTTATCTGGGTATAATCATCACCCATGATCTAAATTGGAAACCCCACATCCAGGCTATCACCACCAAAGCTTGTAGCACATAATTCGGTTTCTCATAGTTCTATGGGTCTCCTCCAAAGAAATGTATCCTCTTGCAACCCACACGTTAAAGAAATTGCCTACAATTCTCCCTCACTAGAGTATTGCTCAAGTGTTTTGGGACCCCTCCCATCAAATTTACATAAAATCCCTTGAAATGGTTCAACGGAAAGGGCGCTAGATTTGTCTTTGGAGACTATGCCCGCACCTCTTCTGTATACTGAATTAAAAAACCAGAAGAACCAGAAACCGACTAGGCCTAACCCTGCTTTATGAGGCCATCAATGATTATATTGCCTTGGACAAAAGCCCTTTGAATTTCTGTGAATTTCCACCAACTTCAGCCCAGGATAAATGCTTATTAAAAACTCCTTGCACTACCGTCGACTGGAACTCTAGTCTTACTATTACACTAGTCCTAGGCTAGGGCTAGGCTATGTCAAAAAGTCTTCATCCGTTGCTGTTTTTAAATCTTCTGATTTTTGGGGGAGAACTGGTACTAGGCCTACGTGGGGTAACTGGTAGGCACATCGGGGAGAGAACTGGTTGGGGAGAACTGCTTGGGAGCGAGCAGACGATGGGGCGAAACGAACTATGCCTAGGCCTACGGTAGTCAGTAGGCCTATGCCTAGGCTAGGCCTAAGCTAGGCCTAGCCTACCCTACCCTAGCCTAGTCTAGGCCTAGCTACAACTTACAGGTAGGCTAGGCCTAGGCTAGGCTACAACGGTACATTGAAAAAAACTTTGAAAATAAACTTAGTCTTGAAATATTATTTCCAAGTTCAATGGTAGGCTCATGAAAAACCTGATACTGATAATAGTGACATCGAAAAGATGTTGAATGATTTACCGTTATAAATAAAGCGAAACCCGCTTCATTGATTATTTTGAAAGGCTGTGGGTTTTTTGGATTCAGAACAGAAGGCGCTGGCTGGAAGTCAGGTCCTTCATTCCACTTAAGCCACGCCTATGACCTTACACCAATGAACATCTTCATTTACCCGTCAAACCACGCCCCAAAAGAACAAAACGAAATATGAGTGTTCTTTGAGGAAAAGTCATAAAGGACCCAGCCTCATTCATTGCCGGGCCTTTCATTCCACATTTTTTAGAGTACACCAAACCCTCAGTGGTGTACTCTAAAAAATGTGGAATGAAATTGGAATGAAAGCCTGGGCAATGAGGCCGAGTCCTTCGTGACTTCCCTAAATAAGATTGGAACAATCGGATCCTATTTTGTCGTAAATATGATGTTCATTGGTTAATACTTGTTGTAAGGCGTGGTCATGCTAGGAATGGAGGACCTGACTTCCACACACAGCCGTGTCTGGAAGTCTGGGTCCTAACAAGTTTTACAACTGTTCTACAATTTATCATTTTCTTACTAAAACTTAAGTAAAACTGTATACATTTAGAGAAAAAATATAACAGAGAGACGCGCCCCTGTCGCGCGCCTTGTACATACTGTATACAACATGTTCGTATATGCAGGGGTGCAGTAGCGTAACTGGGATAAATGGACTGGCGAAAATTTGGCAAATGTACCGGACAGCAGATGGTCAATGTGTAGCTACACAGATCTCTTATAAGTTATTTTAGAAAAGTTACTATAGCGCCACCTGTTTATGTTATGTCTACTAACCCCGAAATTCTTGACTCACTCATTGTGCATTGTCATCAATGCGCCAGCTTTTTTCTGCCTCTACGGATGTAGAAGAATGGTACAAACATCGTACCCATGGGGAAGGGACCAGTGGCGGCGCCAGGATTATTGGAGTGGGGGTCCGACGATTGTACAGGGGGGGGGGGGGGGACA
>WXZC020000968.1:0-10282 GCA_011317855.2 Paelopatides confundens | reverse complement strand
CAACAGTTGTGTACTGCAGATGTAGAAAAAACAATGTTCTTGTTGTTAAACACATGATTCATAACATGTAAAGTAATCATATGTCATACTCATGTATTAACATGCCTTGTAGGTGCGAGCAAAATTTTGAAAACTGTAGTTTCACTATAATGCTATATGTTGTGAATTACATTGATACCATATGTAATACAAAATGAGTTGTGCTGACTATGTTCATATCAATTTGTAGGTGCATCTACACATGCAATTACATGTGTAGGTGCACACTGACAGTGACAATAATGCACTCTACCACCACTACCAATATATAATCGGTACAGACAGCTGAATATTTGGACATATCATGTTAAATTAAACATTTGAATTATCATTTATAGTGGCACAGAAATACATGTACTATAATATAAGTAAATGCCACCAAATGTTCACTAAGATTGTGCCATTTTGTCATTAACAAACTTTTTTTTTTTTTTGGGGTGGGGGGTATTGATCTGTAAATTAATTACAACATATTCTTTACTTAAATTAATTTACCTTTTTGTGTTATAAACTAGGCTAAGGGTAGTAACCAGCTTCTGAGTTTCTAGATCAATTAATTGTATCCAAGTCTAACTTAACCAATTATTTTTAAATGTGAACGTGATCAATCATGGAAGTAATAAGCTAGTTCAGAAATAACCGCTGCGTACGCACCAATCTACATACATGTTATAGTACTATGTAACCTAGGCTACAAACAAGTGGCTATATATTTGTCCTGGACCTAGTTAGGTCTAGGCTAGTAGTACTTGCGAATAATCCTCATACGGTAAAGGAAATTGTGGTAGCCTATGAAGATATAGCCTAGGCCACATGCAGCTAGGCCCATAATTTGATATGTGGAGGGCTTTACAATTTAAGGAATATTGGTCTAATTAATGTTCTATTTGCAGCATGTATGACAAGTAGGCTAGTATTGTCTGCGAAAATCCAGGGCACAAGCTCTATTAACGAACACCCTAACTCAGACTCAGTCAATGTGCCTAAAGCAGGCCACCAAATGTATTTGATTTGAATTTTAGCTGTGAGAGGCCTATAGTCTACATAAGACACAGCCACACTAGCATAGGCCTAGACTATACTTAGGTCTATATAGCATAATATCATCGGTGGACTCATACAGCTGCGAAAATATGCTAAAATTTGGAACTGAACACTTTTGAAAATTAAGAGTATGCCTAAGATTAAGAACGAATAACCACAGGATTTCCCATTGTGACTCAACAACATACATTTGTCATTGCATTTGCAATTGTGTCGTTTGTTGGAAAAAATATGAAATTTAGCCTAGGCCTATACTGTTTATGTTGATATTACTATGATAGCTCAGTCTAGGCGTAGTACATTTGTAGTAGCTCAGTGCTAGAATCGTATTCGTACCGTTCGTTTTGGGATATAAATTTGAGTCAAGGCTAGACATAGCATAGCATATACTCGACAATATGGCCAATACTGACACCTTAGACTTGGCTATATCCTATAGGTTCTAACATTTAACACATTTAGTAATTATACTAGCCTGTCATTTCCTTACAAAAAACCCACAAGAATTCCCAAAAAAAACCTGTATGATTTACTTCATGTGGGAAATTAGCATTTCCCGTCGGAATTTGACACGTGGGAAAATATCATTGTGGGGAAATGAAAATAATGCGGGGAAATTTGGATGCGGGAAATACAAATCCTGTGGGTTTTAGATGTGGGAAATAATATCCTACAGGAAATAAAATCCTATGGGAAATAATATCCTATATGAAAAAATATTCTATGGGTTTTATATGTGGGAAATAATATCCTACCGGAAATAAAAATCCTGTGGGGTTTTGGATGTGGGAAATAATATCCTACAGGGAATAAATATCATGTGGGTTTTGGATGTGGGAAATGATATCTTACAGGAAATAAACATCCTTTGGGTTTTGGATGTAGGAAATAATAATCCTGTGGGTTTTGGATGTTGAAAATACTATCCTATAGGAAATAATACCATGTGGATTTTGGATGTAGGAAATAATATGCGTTGTTGGTTTTGTTGGGGAGGGGGTTGTACTGTAAAATGAATGTCTATGTTTTAACTTTAAAACAGAATGCAAACTGCATAGGTTACGTTCCATATATGGCATATATTGTAAACATTTATTTTGCTTTTTGTCCATAGATTGTTTACTAAAAGAGTAACATATTATCATTCGATTAAGGAATATTGCTCAAATGCATATGCTATATGGTTAGTACTATCCTACTGTTATTTATTTAAACATATGTGGCAACTGGTTTTGCAAGTCTCAACATATTTCCATCTATTTTACATTTTATACTATATCAGCATGATGTTTATGTAGATTTGTACTGTACAAATTACTGTGATGTAACATGTATCATATACAATAGGACAAAATAAATGCTTTTTAATTCTTTCATAATCATGATGAATGTCTTCAACAAAATTGGTATTATATATCCAACAGCATGTATAATTATCACTGTAAAAATCCTCACTGAAGTATAGTAAGCAATAAGATTCACATTATCATGAATACTGTGACTGTATACATCACATCCAAATTCTCTTGCTGCCAGTAAACAACATCCATTCTCTGCCATGAATAACTATTTTCTAAATATCACAGAAATTGTTTTTTCCTCAAAGGTAAATGTTCAGCAACATCCACTAGTCTCTGCTATGAATGTTTTTTTAAAATATAGTAAACTCCTCACTGGGCAGTAACAATCCACAATCTATTACGAAAAAGTATCATAGCCACAATCCTTACTTGGAAGTACTGTACTGGTCTCCATGAGAATAAATATTACTACCAAACTCCTCACCGAAGTCAATACCAATATAATTCCATTTAATTGTCATGGCTCTCACTGCTCTGGCTAAGACTTATCATCATTTCTGTGTTGCCCAACTGGTCGAATGCGTTGTCTATAGCTTTTTGACTCCCTATTTTCATGAAATCCCTCCTCAAAGGACCTTTCCCCAAAGCAATTCACTCGGAACTACTGTAATAACATCCAAAGTTATTTTCCGAGTATCCAAGCTGCTGCACTCTCCTCACTCGGAAATAAACAACAACATCCACTAGTGTACAACAGGTCTGCTTTGAACAACTTTTTAAAATACCAATGTAAAAGTCTTCACTAAAGGCATATTTAAACATCCGTGGTCATGGAACTCATTTTGCCTGGTCAAGTTGATGATGAGTAATACTTGATAGAATATGTTTTCCCCACAACACCCTCTACATGCCCTGTTGTGTTGAATTTCCTTCTCACATATGTTCCTCTTTTATCAGTCCGTAATCAATTTCCCTCTCGACATCTAAACTAGACTGTTAGTTAGTACCCATGTGACTTGCTGCACTCAAACTGATAACAGGAGACCTAAATAAGACAGAGAAAAAAAAAGAAAACACAATGACTGTGACGAACATTGTTCTTAAGCCATCATGAGTCATGTCAAAGTGAAGCTGTCATTACATTTCCTTGGACAGTCAGTATGTTGCACAGGATGGAAAATGTGTCCATGTGACTGTTAAATCCCATATGTTCCATAAGAATGAAACACTCAGAATTACATATTCTTTATACTAGATTTTGTAAGTGATCAAAATTGCACAAGCTCATAATTAGGGTGGTGTGCCAAGTGATTGGGAGGTAAACAATATTGGGGGGAGGATATGTGAGTATGTAAGCTAGCTGATTACGTTTCATTAAATAAGCACTCGCCAAATACTCTTAATTAGCATAATGGGGTACGGTCATTTTTTTTCGCTCAACATATACCAAAATCAAAGACAGTCCGTCAATTGTATATGAACTGAGTTGTGGTTTAAAAGTACCATTCACAACACAATGACTCAGTGTGTAAACAAAACCCAGGTTGTCATTTTTGGGGATTTATGATACTTGTAACCTAAAGTTTGCAACATGATGACGTGTGTGTTTTTGTGTAGGCATGTTAACTGATTACATTGGTCAATAGGTCATTGTCACAATACATCATCGTTTCACACTTTGTATGTAGATATACCATATTGAGTACAAGAAGCATATTGTCCCAAGATCTCATATTTTGTGTGTTTTCGCTTAAAAGAATCATGTCATTTTGGCGGAGGTCAATTGGGGTCAGCAGAGGTCAAAAGGCTTGTACACAATATATCAAGTAGGAAAATATCATACATAACATGTGGATGCTACATATTAAGTGAAAGAAGCATTGTTTATTAGATTTACATATCAAAACAGATGTGAACATAAATTGCACTCCGGATATTCCAATACCAAAATATTTTCTATTTTGTTTTCCCTCTTCAGAACATTTCTCAGGTTGTCAAATTTATTGTTGCAAATTTTGTTTTGGTCTGTTTATTCTTGCTCTGGCTTTTCCCATTGTTTACAATATTGCTTATTTCTCTTGAAAGAAGCAAATATTTGATTGAGATATACCTCACTGTGATAACATGAGTATAGGCTACCGATCAGTGCTGAAAAAGTGATGATTCTGATTGAAAAGATGTGTCCCTGTTTATAACAAAATTCATAATCATATTTTCAAGTTCCTCTTCCTGGAATTGAGGTCAAATCTGTAAAAAAGCTGGAAAAACATATCTACTTGACTAAAAACCCAGTTAAACCCAGTAAACTAACACAGTTGAACCTAGTTAAATGGGTTCAACTGAAATTTAAACCAGTATATGATACTTGAACAAGTTTTAGTCTATCCCGTTCTCATAACACTAACTTCCTAAAGGATATATACGTATCTCAAAATGTTCTAAAATATACTTCATTATTATTATTTTTTTAATTCATAGCTACCAGACAAGGATTTGTTTAATTTTAGAGACAGAATATTACCTTTTGGGTGATGCGCTTTATGGGTAGTGTTCATGATATAGGAGGAATGAATCCACCTCCGTTTTCACGAACAGTGCCTCACACAATTAAACAATTAGGGGATTCCAAAAAGTTTTTCACTCATGATATGTTGACACAAATTCTTGCTTGACACTTCATTTTATGATTACATTCGCCAGTCACTGTCACTTTCAATGCCACTATGGAAGATAAATATTACTCATAACCTATGTTTCTAAACCCAACTTCGGAATCACTGAAACTGATATATAATGTTTGTGCATTACCCGACTGATCTAGTTATAGGATGTGAACTTTTATGCAAGGGTTTTAGGCGTGGTGAGGAGGGGTTTAAGGACACCCACCTACCCCCACCCCTACATTTTCTCCTCGAATTTTGAAAAATTGGAAAATCGAACTTCGCGAAATGTTCTTCTCCAAATTGGACGAATTTCATAATCGAACTTAGTAGGTAGTGGTGGGGAATGTCCTTCCCCTTGGTGTCTTTGATTCAAACCACATGATAAAATAAATATTATTCTGTAAATTACGGTTCACTTGAGAATCATAAGTTTATCTTAGGTGATTAAGCGCAGAGAACGTGTTTGCAAGGAACGCCGGTAACAAAATTGGCAAATCACATATTGACTGGCCACCTAAAAACATGGATCACGTCATAGAGGGATGGAACATTAAACCATAAAAACATAAATGTGTATTCATATCGCGATCGGTCCCTTTGACTTATCAGATGGTTTTTACCGTCGATTTCATCAAAATCGGCGGAAAACCTTTCCTGACAGCAGACCATTCAAAATCTTGGTCAGTGTGCGCTATGTAAACAATACCGTGAAACTGTCGTAAAATTTGACCTTGCCACTGTGAATACACATATATTCCTATTGTTATCCCGAGGGGTTGTTGATTTTTAATAGCAGTTAGAAAGTACACTTTGTGGTATAAATGTTATACTTTGTTTGTTTTACGAATTAGTGTAGGAGATCTTTGAAGACAAGATAGCTTCTGTTTTTCTAAAGGACCCGTTCCAGAAATGGGTGAGTTTAGCCTCCCAAGATACATGTCTCACACGCCAGGGAAACGCGGGCCTATATGGACAATTGTTCCGACGAGTCTGTGCATATTTCCGACAACTGGAAGACTTTATTTGACAAATGGTATGATTTTCAACACAACCCATATACTTCCCGACAGCCTATAACTTACGGGGTGATACACCCCACACCCAGTGGTGACACGACTGTGCATAAATTCCTCCACAAATTATACCTCGATAAAGATATTAACGAGAAAACCAGAGAGAACCAACTTACTTCCCTTCAGTCACAGCATCCGCACCCCGGTATGAGTATTGTGCTGCCAAAATGCAGAAAGCATCACCAGCTAATTCTAAATTTGCTTTTTTAACAAGAGAAATATAGGTGGTATACGTACGACATTATACGTTGTTTCATTTATACAAATACACCTACTAGTGGGAGCCTTCAACGTCGCCGAAAAAAGGATATGCCGAAACTGCAGATAATTTTTACGATATTAATAAAATATCAACACCACCCCTACGCCATTTAACCAAATTATCTCTAACAAATACTTCTTTGAATTTAACAATATTTTTTTCCGACAAAACATTGGTTGCTCTGAGAAGTTTCATGTGGAATTTGTGGTATTTTCTATGTACAACTGAATTGGAAAATAACATAACTTCCAACAGACCGAAGTATAATCAAATAGCTAAACGATATTCTTCTCCTCTATAATGATTCAAACAAGGAGCTCAATGACATGGTCGATAGAATGAACAACGTTCATCCCTGTCACAAATGAATACGAAACAACCAATCTCTAATTTACAATATTCAAAGGTCAATGGTTTCTACTCACAGTATACTTCATACAAAAATAACACTATGGTTATTGAAATATTGCAATATCTGTACATCCGCTGGAATTTTTTAAAGAATTATTCAGAGGGAATCCACAACACTTACTGGTTTGGGTATAGTTATGACCAAAGGGCCACCGTTAGTTTTTAAACTAACATATACCCATCACTTTCAAACCCGACACGTACCCGAAAAGACGGCCTTACTAGAATATTGCAATATAATAACGGAAGACCCGTATTACCAATAAAAGTCAATAATTAACTACAAATTGGATTGTTCTTATTCAATCAACTTTACGCGTAGCTCCCCTGCATTATCCCTCGTACCCGATACCGCAGTTTTCGTGCAAAAAGTGCTGTAATGAAACCCCCATCCCGACTTACAGCATCACATTGAGCTGCCTTGCATCGACGGTACTGTTTACTCAGCTATTTCCCACGTGGCTGATTCAGAGATAATATACAGTAGGCTATTGTCTATATTGTTACACTGTATTTGGTAGTGGTTCCCCTTATTTCAAAAATACATTGAGTCAGTTTGGAGTATGACACAGACATACACGTGTTACACAACTTAGCGTTTTGTAAGATAATAAATATTCTGGTGAGTCATTAATTGTGTGGAAATAAGAGGCTCAATACATAATGTTGGACAAGGTTTAATGAAGGAACATTTTGCATCATGAATTTTGTTGTTGATCTGCCTATGGGAAATTAACCGGGTAGACATTCCTCAGTGTGTTGGTAAATGCCCTCATTAAAAAAACTGTATTGCATACCATCCCCCATTGAAGTCCTTGCTAAATAAGCATATATATAAACCTAGTTTGGTATTTAGTCGGCCTTATATTGATCTTGAACCCAATTTCCACTACAGGCATATCAATTAAAGTTATTTATTGGTTAGATGGGGCCACGGTGAATTCAACCAGATGAGGGGAGGATGAATATGTGGAGGGGAAACTAACAACTCCTTCCCAACCTGATATTTTGTCATGTGTCCTCTTTTTTATAATATAGTAGTGTGCTACTTTGTTTTGACAAAGTTTGGTACATTGGTTAGATGGGGTTGTCACATCTGAGATTCATCTATACCACATGGATGTCTTAATGTACATATTTATTTATTTTAAGTTTAGCAAATGCTACCGGTTTAACTTGGATTGCGGCAGCTAACTCGGACAAGTATTATTATTCCGTGTAGTAATTACGTCGGGCGGCATACTGTCATGCTTCGGGCCGCTGTTCGTATAGTTCCCTCAGTGAACTAATTGTCGGGCAATTGGAGACTCACGTTTTATATGGGGTCAGATTTGATGCCCAAACTCCGAGTACTTCATTGGACTGGAAAACACTATGCAATAGTGCGTAACTAATCACGTACATGGAAATACCCTTAAATTATGTTCTAATTGCCTCACAACGCCGGATTGCCAGTTATGCTAGACTTATGGCATACATTCATTGTGTGAATTATGTCTTAATCTAAACGACTACTAATATGTGCTCAATATTTGTACGCGTCCTAAAACATGCCTCTGCCATTCTGTATTATTCCACAAGAAAGTATACCTAACAATAGCCGCTGTGTCGCGTGCCTAGTGAGCTAAATGTAATGGAAGGTGCCTGCTTTCGTACAGGTACGTATCACCTATTTAGACTAAGTCTTTGTTCTCTGTAACACAGCTGTTGGCCAAGTGGTATACCGATGCCGCGAAGATGCATTCCTCCTCCGCAGTCTTGCATCAACGGTCATATAACAGCTGATTTACCCATGCCTTTTAAGCGTCGCAAAATGCCCCACGCCTCGAACATACAGAGAGTATCTACACGGCCGGCATGCTGAGAGGAAACCACTCATCCGTTTACTACAAAGATAATATTTGGCGGGAGACAGAGCGTCACTTTGTGCAAGCAACCCTAGTACACTCTAGCGGATGCTGAGAGAAATATTAGTAAAGTAGGCCTTGGAAAGAAGTAGAGGAACCCAATATCAGGAATTCAGTAAGGGAACAAGCTGTATATAGCTGTCAAGCAT
Organism: Paelopatides confundens; assembly: GCA_011317855.2. Taxonomy (NCBI): domain Eukaryota; kingdom Metazoa; phylum Echinodermata; class Holothuroidea; order Aspidochirotida; family Synallactidae; genus Paelopatides; species Paelopatides confundens. Next base: position 1,433 of record WXZC020000968.1, on the reverse strand, counting down.
GCATAGCGTAGGGAACCCAGTACCGGAACCTTATACAGGCCCATGCTGCCGAAGGGGCTGCTGAGTACCATTACTCACAGAACCGTTAACACCATCATTGTCCTTTACACAACAGTGTATATTAATAGTGTACATACTAGTATATAGTATATGTGGTTTAAACGATCATTTACATCTCCACAAGTATATATTTGTATCGTATAGGAGGAGGTGATTTACGACTAGAACTGTCTTTACACATCATTGTATATTGGTATCGCCGTTTGCCTATCTCGGCAAAGTGAAAGTCACATGAGATGTTTTAGCTTGAGGTAGTGAAGGAATTTGATTCACTATTGGAGTGAGAATATCAGGGCACAAACGTATGGGGAATGAAATAAGCAGTTACTAGCTGTAAGATGGATTGTGTATGCGACCTCTATTTTAAGTTCAATAAGTTCAATAGGGTACACATACGGTACAGTGGGCTATTTGTTTACCACATAAGACATGTATTCAATGTGTCGTTCTGAGATATCGTGTTTACAAGAAGGTGTAACACGCACATACACGCATGTCTGTTTTACACGGGATGCGAAGACTCCATTGTTATTTCTTTTGTTCAATCCACTCTAACCCTAACATAAACAATAAAATCAACAATAGATTTATTGCTCGAGGACTTGGAGATTCTTTTGAAATGATGACCGGGGACTTGGAATGCCTTTAACTATAACTCCTCCAAGCACCCTTCTTATTCTTTTCAGAGAAAACTAACTCCCCTTCAACCCGTACACACTTCTCCGCAATAACGTCTTGGTTTTCCCGCACCATCTGCTTAGCTATTTTGAAGATCCCATCCCTGTCAACAGTGTTTGCCCATTTACCCTGATTCCACCGGTTCTCAGCCTCAAAAACTGCAAGTTTTGCTTTACGTTTAGCCTCCCTATACCTTTGCTCACTCAGACCCCTTTCTTTCACTCCTTAAAAAGCATTCTTTTAGCTTTAACTACTTTCTCAACAACATATCATCCCGCCACCAGATCACCCTTTGCCACACCAGCAGCACACACGACACCCTCCCTGAACGCAGACCAGACGTCCCCCACTCCGGGCCCCACATCCTTATCCCCAGCCTCTAAGAAATGCCCAAACGAAACATGGAACTCCCCCACACAACTGCATCCCCAATTTCGAAACCTTTACACAGGAACAAAATCCCCCATACCCCTCCACCATTACTAACCCCCAATGTCACAGACCACCAACCCATGTTGACCATCAAGGACACAGTCGATCCGGGTGCAATCTTCACCCGAACTATATGTAACTAACTTACTACCCATTTTCTTAAAGTGTGTGTTACTTACAAATACACCCATTGCTTCACTAAATTCTAGAAGTCTTTCACGCTCTGAATTACGTCTACCATAACCAAGTCCACCATGAGTTCC
>WXZC020000967.1:0-10283 GCA_011317855.2 Paelopatides confundens | reverse complement strand
GTATATGTGTGTATGTATATGTATATATATGTTTATATATATTTATATGTATATATATATATATATATATGTGTGTATATATATGTGTATATATACATTTTGTGTATTACATTAACATGACCAGACTAGAAAAGCTTCCTAGCTTCATCTGGATCATTGTTTCTTTAGTACCATACATATATGCTCCATGTTAGCCTCCTTATGAACATAGTTAGTTATAGTTATATTTTCAGTTATTTTACGACGCTAAGCTGCCACATATATACCTGTGGGAAAGCCGAGGTGTCTGTAATAGCTAAATGTGATAGTATATGTTATTGTAAATTGTATATGTGTATGTTTTCAATTTAAATAAGTTATTGGCACACATTGGGTTATTTCGTTCTCGTATCTAAACAATATGTAGTGTGTGGCACACATTGCCGTACTACAACCATTTACATGAAACGACTAAACAGCTAACTAATGGCTGAAAGAAATGGTCGCAGGTAAGAATTAATTTTGGTCACTTAACATCAATAATCCACCGTACCACAATAAGTGTATCAATATTTCATAATATATTAATGTATGCACGTTATAATAGTTAACCAGTCTGTGGAGGATCCGTGGAATGCGAGGTACAGGGGCAATTTCACCACACTATAAGTTTAAACATATATGAATTATTATATTTTATAACAATACTCTGTCCAAGACCAGTCTCCCCCGCAGCAACTATAATTTATACCACTATGCCTGATAGACCTGCGGCTTTGCCACTCTTCTTCTGCCTAATGGCCATACTAATCCAATCCCTCTCTATATAGAGAAGTGTCACCTCAATTAGTTCTACAGGTCCCAAATCTTCACTAATCCACTCAAACTCCTCATTAGGTAACTTATCGTAATAACTCCTCCGTGCATTCTTCTTATTCAGTAGGGAATCACAGATCGAAAATCGACGGTTGTTGTGTAACTTTTACCAAGCGCCACACAACACGGAAGTTCCCGTATACGGTGTGCCGCGAAAATAAGCCGAACGTTTCCGGTCAGTATAGCTGCATGAAATGGCTTGCATTCAGCTAATACACTACTGAGAACTTCCATTTATGGATGTATAGTTACCGTATATGTTCGGAAGAAATCATTGAAATCTTCACTAGTTGTGATCACTCAATATTGTCATGAGATGGGGAAATCAAGATTTTGCAAAGGGTAATAAACTGCATGAGTTTGGAACTATAAGGTTTGATGAATGTTCACGGACAAGAAATATATTTTAGTTCGATTATGTCTCCTCATAAACGATGATTATAACCGTGTAGATAGTGCATAGCACAGCATAGGTCAATATTTTGCGAAGGGAAATTTTAGTTCGAATATACTTCTCAATCTCATGAACGCTATAGCCTAAGTCTAGTTCGTAACGTATTGTTGTTACTATGCTAGTGTACACAGTACTAACTCCGCAATGAATATACCCAGCAAAGTACACATATATACAGAGTTAGCAATATTCTATATTCTATGGATAGTTAAATAAAGGCCTAAAGTGATATTGCAAATCATGCTTGGGTGTACGCGTGATTTTCGTAAATTATAATTCGTCCTCAAATACCATGCCCCAAGTTGACTTAGCCCACAGTGATGTTGCTAAACACTACCAGGCTAGATATATTACGGTATGATTGTGACTGTATAATTATATAGGCATAGGCCCTAGTCTACTGTTTTCATTTATGTTTGGCTATGGATTTGTGTTTATGCATTGTGGATCACACTCGTCAGTTACGTTGGTGTATAGCCTTAATAAAATATATAATAATTGTTGATGGTTTTTGATTCATAGTTATTAACCATGGTACATTGCCAGTTTTGTCAAAAGAAAAGGTACAGGGGTATTTTGACTGGTATAAGGCAAAACTTGAAATAACTACCCTAGTACTGTTCCTTATGATCACAATACTAGCTAGTATTGCTCACCGAAGCTCCACCGCAGTGCTGTTGAATGTTCTTTATCTGCCTCGGAATTTGATAAAGTAGTTATATGCAGAGGTTTTCCCCTCGTCTGTCAGATGGGTATGATGTTAATTGGCAGGAATTGGAGTGAAACTGTTCACGCCTGCTTCGTAATTATCTAAACACTCCGCGAAAAGAGAAGGCTTGATATAAGCTGGTGTTCATTCATGATCATCGCACGGATAAGGTTGCAAATGAGCTAATGTATGGTTTCCTAACCAGGGGGTAATCTAAAATAAACAGTAACAATTATACCTATGCTGCCCATGTCATAATACCCTTATGTCCTTACTGGTGAAACATAGTGATATACTCAAACACATATACTGCAGCAAAGGCTATATAGCTCTCGTATTAATTCTTTTAGGTCTAGGAAGATAACACAGTGGAAACATAAAATAGTAAAATATTTGATCTATTTTTCCTACTTCTTTTTACAGGATTTAATAACTATGCACAGACTTATTGGACGATAAAGCTGTTTTACTTCAGATATTGTACGGGTTTTACTCGAGAATACTTAATGATTTCCTCTCTGCTTTGCCCGGCCCAAATAGCTGCGATGACTTACCAATTAACAAATAATTATCAGTGCCTGTTTGTCTCTAGTAAAGATGGCAGATGAATGTATCATTGCATCACATGCCAGTGACCAATATAGGTTTAGCAAAGAAGGTAAAATCTGTTCATAATTATGTATCAGTAACCAGTGCAGGAGGTAGTAGGGCATAGGAACACGCCCACGTCGGAGAGGCTGTCGAAATATTTTACCCTGAAAAGCACCAAAACTTCAGAAAACTAAACAGAGCCCCCTCTGTCAGGCTGTGCCTCATCGGCCACCAGTTATCAGACTTGTCGGATCAAAATATTTAAAAAATAATTTTGTGACCCCCGCCCTCAGATTGTTCTCCCCACTTAAATATCCTAACACCACCGTATGTAACCGGGCTGAGAACAATCCAATTTCAGGTGACACCACAAACCCAGAAATATGCCTGATTCTCTGATTCAGCACGGTTTGTCAGCCACCTGATTCAGACGTAAACATATGTTTAGATTCCTCGTCTTTTTTCTTCTCTTACAGATACACAACATTTTGAGGAAAGTCAATGATGATTTATTATGATTTCTAAAGGACTGTCTAAAACAGTGTTACTCAACATCCAAGACCACTTTTCACGCCAGGAAAAGATATCGCGAACAACTTAGCATACGACATATTCCACTCAGGTCATCATACACACATACGTCAAATAACTTGTAAACAATAGCGGTATTTCAAAGAATGTGAGCGTCAACAAATCTGAAAATTAATAATGTGTGACTAAGTCGTTTAAGAATCAAGTTGATGACGTGAACATGATCTCTTAGTGTCGAAAACATTGGTTGTGCACGGTACACATGTTTTGTCAGCATATTTTCAAAGGCCATTTACAGCGAAGGAGCTCTTACTTAGGTGTACCACGCCATTTACAGCGAAGGACTACTTCTAATTCCACCGGTGGAAGTAATTAGTATTTTGAATAATAGTGGTGTTGCGGTGCCTGGGGACATTGATGCCCTACATCCGCTCCAGGGCCGTAACTTGTATGAGTTGAGATTTGTTAGTGACGCAGCACGTGAACGGGGCGTGGTGTCATTATGTGATGTAAACGGTATGATAAGCACTCCCTACCAACGTTTGGTATGGGTGACTCTCTTACATGTTGGCCTGGAGGTAGAACAGGATGTTGTTGCCACAGTTTTGGGTCGATCCGGGACTGTACAGGAGAGGAAACGGCGCTATTATGCTATGGCGCCAAGCGTGTTGAACGGTTACCGTCAGTTCCGGGTAGACCTGAAGCAGGACATACCCTCGTTTATTTTTGTTGGGGGCATACGACCCATGTGCGTTATGCCGGGCAGCCTCGTACTTGCTTTAGGTGCGGTGAGACAGGGCACGAGGTAAAGGGTTGTCCCAACAAAATGTGCGGGCGCTGCCTTAGTCTTGGGGATGAGTCCATATATTGCCCAAACCAGGTTATGTGCTCAATTTCATTTCGTGTACCCAAGCATTGGTGATTGAAATAAATGTACCATGGTTTTGAGCCAAGAGGCCGGGTGTCACATGAACACCTAGAACCGAAGCTGTTATTGCAATTTCCTGTTTACTTCCCTGTCCTTTGTGTCAACAAGGCTCCATTTGTTGTGATGTTTATCTATCTCATATAACCTAGCCCAGGCAATTGACCATGGAAGAGATAATCATCTTAGGGCTACTTAATTATTTGCATCAGTGAGTTTGCACTCTCAATCTGTAGTCTAATGGAGCTGTACACGAAATGTTGCGGAAACGAGTGTCATGTCCACCGGGCCTGTCCAAATTCATATGTAGCAAAAGCTAAACGCAGGGATGGACAGCCGGAGGCGGCAGCTCCTGAGCTTCCTCCAGAAAAGGGACAGAGCGTAAGGAGACTCCAACGGTAGCTGCGAGCTATCCAGCGGCTCCTGTGGAATCAGTAAAGCGTAGTGACAGGAGAAACTTCAACCCTCCGCCAGCTTCACCTAACTCGGATGATACTTGTGCAACACCCACTCCAGTGCTACAGTCATTATTTTCTTCACCCTGTCCAATTTGTACCATCCCGCCCCCAGTACCGCATACTAGCTCTCCATACGCTCCTTTATTCAGCCAATATCGTGCCACACCGGCCCAAGTGCCGCTTTCTTCACCCAGTACATCTCGTGTCAGCCTGACTCCAGTACCTCGTTCAATTTTCTCCGACCCAGCTCATTCCTCCCCCACCCTAATGGAGTCTCTGCCAGACAGTGACTCGTCCGGCTCAGGGTGGACGAGCCAACGCCAAGAGGTCCATCTGGTAGCTCCTGGTTCGACAATATTGGGGGTGCAATATACACAATCATGAAAAGGTCTGCCTCCAGCGTTGAATATAGTGACGAGGAGTCAATTGGTGGTGGAAAGGTTAAGCACCGCCCATGCACGCTGACATAGTGTCCATATCCCCCTCATCATTTTCGGTCGTGACCATTAACGTTGACGGACTGAGGGACGCTCGCAAGCACAGTCGTGTTTTTCAATATTGTAAGGCCATTGGTGTAGACTGCGTTTGCCTGCAAGAAACGCACGTTATCGGGAACGATGTCCACTTGTGGACCTATGAGTGCGATGGTGGTTTGTACGCTTCATTTGGTACTACTTCATATTGTGTCATGGTGGTCCTGGTATCCCAAGCGAGAACGTTAGTATCATTAGGGTGGAGACTGACCACGAGGACCGATTGTTATGCATAAATATGAAATATCCTCAGAGAAACATTAGTTTGTGTAACATTTACGCACCCAATCGGTCTTCTGCCAGACAAACTTTTTTTGAGACGCTACCATCCTTTATACCTAGTTGTGAATGTGGTATGTCGGAGCTAAACAACTTACTTTTAGCCAATAGCATGCTGGAAGTTTGGCGGCATTTGAATGCTCGTGTTTGTGCCTTCACTTGGGTATGACCCAATGGTTCAAGCGCGTCCAGGATTGACATAGTATACGCCCCGACGTCTTTACAGTTTTCGGGTTGTGATAAGTTGAGCTATCCTTTCTCTTACCATGATGCTGTGGTAGCACGTTTCGTTCTGCCGACCGCTTTCTCTGTCGGTAGGGGTCTGTGGAAACTCAACACTGTAATTCTTGTTGAAAATCATTTTCGCCAGGATTTTCAAGCCAGGTATATGGGATGACGTACGCTGAAGCCGGCCTTTCCTTCATTATCAAATTGGTGGGATGATGTCAAGTTGAGCATTAAAGAGTACAGTATTCAATACTGGGCAGCCCGTGCTCGCCGGAGACGACAGGAGTTCCTCGACTTGTGCGAAGACGTAAAACTCTGCATTCCCTCTGTATCTAGATCAGAAATACAGGGGCGCTCGTATTATAGCTCGTGTACAGGCGGTGGAGGTAGAGGAGCGCACAACGCTGAGATTTTACCAGACCGTTGGTTCAGCGATTCGCGAAAAGCGTGTTTCAGCTGTCCGTGATGCCTCCGGAAACATTGTTAGCGACCCCATGTGTATAGGGATTATTATGTTAATCTCTTTTCACGGGACGAATTGGGCTCGCAGGATGTTTTGTTAAGGGGTATTTCGAAAACTGTTCCCGGTGAAGTCAACGAACAGCTGGATGTAAAACTGACCACGGTTGAGCTTTTGGGGGCATTGTCAAAAATGAAAAATGGGAAGGCCCTTGGTTTGGATGGGCTCCCAAGGGAGTTCTACTGTTCCTTTTGGCCGATCACAGATTTTTGACGGTGCCTTTCAAAATGGGCTGCTAAACCACAGTCAACGTCTGGGTATGATAACCCTTCTGTCAAAGTATGGGGACCCCTGGACCCGAGTAACAAACGTCCAGTAAATATGTTGAATGTAGATTAAACGTTGCTGGTCAAGGTGTTATGCACACGCATGTCATTAGCCATGCCGCACCTTGTTGGTGATCTCCGTGAAGAGACATTGTATTCAACAAAACCTGTGGGTGATGTGTGACTTGACAGATTTTATCATAGACCGCGGTTTGCCATGTGCGTTGGTTTCACTCGACCAACAGAAGGCTTTCGACATGGTAGACCGTGATTTTCTAATGAAAGTGCTGAACAAGTTTGGGCTTCATACAGATTTTTGTAGATGGATTTCCGTTCTTTACACGGATATTCTCAGTTCCTTTTTTGTCAACGGATTTTGTTCAGAAAGATTCGCTGTTGAAAGTCGGGTACGTCAGGGCTTCCCTTTGTCGCCGCTGCTTTATGTTCTGTTCATCGAAACTCTCTCGAATTTGTTCAATGGAGACGCTCGTTTGTTCCTTTTCTCGTGCCATGTGGTGTAAATATAAATGCATTCAGTATGCCGACGACATCGTCTGCATCGTTGAAGTCTGCCATTCTTCAGTGCGCTGTCAGATAATATTGCGACTGGGGCGAAGTTAAACCCCCGCAAGATAAAAGTCTTGGTATATTTCGTGGTCTGTGAAGACTGAACTGGTGAAGAAGGCGGTGGTTTATCAGAAATTGAATAATGGGCGTCTGGGCGTTTTACATCTGCCAACAACACTCAGTTGTTTGTTGTTGAAGCAACGGTTTATTGCCGCCAAAGACAATATTCTGCCGTGTTCTTATTGTTTTCGTTTCTGGGTGGTTTACATTTACGTAGATGGGTGCCCTGCCTATTTAGTAACACCGAGCCCAACAGTAGTACACCATCTAAGGTTGGGAGTTAGATTCCTGGCAGAGTTATTGCCAAGACTTTAAAAAGGGACTTACTGCTGTACTGATGGGTGCTCAGCGTTAAAGTATCAGGGTGGGGCCAGTTGGATGTATGGATGTAAAATGCCACCTTACGTGAAGTGTAAGTTACAAGTAACTTCGGCTTCCCACATATATATGTGGCAGCTTCGCGTCGTAAAATAATTCAAACTATAAACTATCAACTGTATTATTTTCCAACCGGATTAAAAACAGAACAGGCTTATGCTAATAATGATTGTTTCATTTTCTTATCTTTTCACAAACAATTATATCCGAATGTTCCTTTGAGATACAATTGCTGATGTCATCACCGGTGGGATACATTATATTTAGGGCTGGGCAATCTGCAAATGACCAATCCGTGGTGTAGTTCGTTCCCTGTTATGTGTGCATACTAATGTGGCCCTATCGTCAAATAAATACAGTACATTAGGCTTTATTGGACAAAGTATTAATGGGTCAGATATTGTATTACACACATATAATGGATCGCTAAGGTCACTGAAAAGAATGCAATACGCAGGCATATTGTACTGAATCAACCGATTATTGTTCTTGAGTTAAGAATGGATGAAATCAACGGAAAGAGAGATCAAATCCACACAGTATGTGATTAACAAATTCCAATTTCTGTAGAGATACAACGTTACACACCATTGAAAGAAATAACCTTTTCCAAAATATTTACCATACTCCATTAACAACGTCTATGCGTATATGCCACAACATCCAGCATCTCAATTTGAGGGATATTAATAAATAATCGAGAGAGAAAGAACATTTTTTTGTGAATATCAAGACCGCTATCTACTGACCTAAATGACCTTCAAAATACCCAAAACATGAACAGAAGATGAACGAATGAGAGCCTTTTCCACACATGAATACAATAACTCACTGACTATTCTCGTCTCTAAGCCAGAGGTGTCCAAAGTCCGGCCAGCGGGCCAAATACGGCCCGATGGCGAATTTTATACGGCCTCCGGCTTCATTCCTAAATTGTATTATGAACGGCCCGCCAGCACTGTCAAACAAGAATGAATTATTCATAAAAATTAAAGTTGCAATTTCTTTCTTCGCCACTAGCTAATAGCTCTGGCGAGTGGAGACAGCTGACAGCTGACCACGTGACCGTCAATACTATGTCCGGAATGCTCACGCCATCCGTTTACTACGCGCGTAATACTGGAATACAACACGACTCCATTCATTCAGAGAGGCCTGCAATATAGCCATGACGATTGCACCGTAAAAGAGGAAGGTTGATTTCGAGTGCCACCGCTTCCAAGGGAGGTGGAAATGAGAATATTTTATCACTGAATTCAAAACAAGTGTGTGTGATATTAATGATGATAGTTAAATAAAATTGTTGAAATGCAATGTATTTGTATTTGACTTTTATTATGGTTCGAAAGTACATTATGATAGGTAGGAGATTTATTTGGCCCTTTGGGTGATTTCATATTTTCTAATTTGGCCCCCTTGAAAAAAGTTTGGACACCCCTGCTCTAAGCTAATTACTCGGTTAGCGCTCACCCCACTATATTTAAAATTAATTCAGAAAGGAATGGGGAAGTGATAAAGATGGCAACAGCCAGTGGATGTGTGAAAAAGAATTAACATTACAACTGGAGATTGATGAAAACATTTGTTTTAATTGAAGACCAAGTTTAAATATTTTAGGCATTGTTTCATTTTAATTTGGAATAAATTTTCCTTTTAAATGAGCTATGGTGATCCGATGAAAATCATTTCAGATACGCGTACGCATTTCGTTCGTCTCCCATCACAATATAATTATTATCTCAAATTAACCAGCCATTACATAATTTGTCTCACGTTGTAATGAATGTTGTAATTCCTATAGTGTAAGTAAATAAATCACATTCCATTAACAGAGAAAATCTTTCCAAAAAGTTTCTTGCTGTTCGACTCATCCGGAAGCTTACCGGAGTCTGATTATTGTATTTTCTTAGTAAAGTATTATGGTCGGTGACTATCAAAGGGATAAGTATGGATTCAATAAGACATGGTCTAAACCCCATATGATGTTTGGTTATATACGTACTTCTCTATTCGTTAATTGGCATTGCTCCGGTTTTCTCACTTTTAATTTGAACTGATTTAAGTGGTTACAATTAGGTCTAATCTAAATTTACCATTTCAGGGTAAAATACTGAAAACGTCAAAATCTAGTATAGGAATTTCGACTATAGTATCGGTATTTTGTTATACACTATACGTATGTATTGACAAATGATATGAAGTTCATTTATACTAAATATATGAAGATATCACTGTCCTGTTATATGACATTGGGGATCGACTAAATGTATGAACCTAGAAACGCTGTACTGCTGTAAGCGTTGTGATACTGATTGTGAATAGCGTATCTTAAATATCCAGTATATTTATTATTATTATTATTATAGTGGAGTAATACACGATATACATAAATATCGACAAAATATATGTGAAGTATCGTTGAACTGTTTTATGATCACATGTATTTTATGATTATATATGTGTGGTACGCGTTCTAGATGTATATACAAATTAAAAGCAATAACATTACAGGAAGTGTTGACGCCTCCAAGTTCAGTAAAATATATAAAATGGTGGCAAGATGTATTTTAGGTTCATATCCCATCATCAGCAAAGGTTATACATGTAAGGAGATATACCTATTTGTATTGTTGTGGCTTTTTCACCTATGAGTAATTACTAAGAACAGATACAATCTCTATTCCTCCCCGTAATGCGTGATCCAAGCTTGAGGTTCGTACTCAGCTCATATTGTTTATGTTTTGTTGCTGAGGGGGATTTGCCAGCTAGAAATAGAAATAGAAATAAGTATCAAATTTAATTGCTGGGTTTTTTTAAGTGGTCAGCAACCGGGAACTCCTGTTTTGTTCTGTCGGTTGGAGTGCTTATGATCATTGAATCTCAGTCTGAATATGTCACAAATATATATATATATATATATATATATATA
>WXZC020000966.1:0-10283 GCA_011317855.2 Paelopatides confundens | reverse complement strand
CCACTCTGATACTTTAACGCTGAGCACCCAGCAGTACAGCAGTATGTCACTTTTTAAAGTCTTGGCAATGACTCGGCCAGGAATCGAACCCCCAACCTCCCGGCTGTATTAGTTGTATTCGTCCATATCACTCTGTATACAATGTATGAAGCTAGTGCTGTATGAGTTGGTGGTAAAAAAGACATAACACGCTGTAATGTAAATTATTTCTTACCACAACATGGTTCAAGCTTTTATATTTTAGCTTTATATATTCCCATCATATTCATGAGGAATCGACGTTCGAATCAAGGCTATATTTGTTAACCTCATGTCTTATGCAATATGTACCGTGTGTACTGCGCAATATGCAGCGTCAAGTGGACAAACAAGATGAACTTTGTAGATATGTGTGATTAATTACTGACTGAAACAAATTCCAGTTGAACCCAGTTAAAATTTCAACTGGGTTTAACTAGACTCAACTAGACTGAACTGGGTTTCAACTAGGCTGAACTGGGTTTCAACTATGCTGAACTTGGTTTCAACGAGGCTCAACTTGGTTTCAACTAGGCTCAACTGGGTGTCAACGAGGTTCAACTGGATGTGAACTGGGTTCCCTGATTTTCAACTGGGTTCTACCGATTTTCATATGATCATTTCAGATTTGTTTTAAAGTTATCTGGGTGTAGATGGAGGATATTATAGAGATCAAGTGGGGATTTCGGTGATGGAATCATACTCTGGAATGGAAGGAATTACCAATATAGTGATGTCATAACCACGTCATATTGGGCAAATCGTGAGGTTCATCGAAATCAGATTTACTCAGTACATACGCGAGTTCATAGCACCAACTACTTGATGCTAGGAAACTAATTTACTAACTCCCACTTCTTTTCATGTTAGATTTTCAAATTCGAGGAAATAATATCGCGGAGAGAGGGGATGCATGGGGCACTGAAAGAATATGTCTCCCATATCTCGCCAAGTGTGATTTTCGAATTCGTCCAAATTCGACAACAAAATATCGGGTGGGGAAGGGATGGTTATGTAAGGTAGCGTCATTTTCCATATAAGCACCCGTTATTAAATCACTCCCGTTAGACAACAACTCTTATTCCTAAACACATACAACCATTCCAGTATGTTGTTAGCACTGATGGGCGTTTCCGCAAGATGAAAGGCCTCAATTTTTCAAGAGCCCCAACCGCTTTTGTCCCCCTCACTCTTTGTGGACTGTCAACTTAATATTTCAATATTGTGGAAAAGCATACCGCCGATTGGCGCGGTGAAGTATCTGAGTTGCCTGTAACATACACTGTCGGGCAGAATGCTAAGCTATCAGGTAGATTCAGGCTTGCCGGTTCTCATAGACGGGATTACGATGTGCCGTAATGTAGACCCACCCCGTATGCAGCTCGTTGATTAGTTTGGACTACTCCATTTCCATATAGGTAATGGCAAAATGCCAATGATTGGTTTGTGCACATGGAAGTAACTAGTCTCAATGGTTCAGTCTTGGCTTCAGTGTTATTACTAATAATATACAGAAATTGATTGAATGATTAAATGTCTAGGGGAGGGAATTATTAAACAGAGGAAGGGATCTATACATCCATATAATACTTATATGTCGTGAAGTCATATTTAATTATATGCCATCGCTGTCCGTGGTGAGGGACAGATGGAATGTATTACATGATTGAATGATTACATATCTAGCGGAGGGAATTATTGATCAGAGGAAGGCGAGGAATGGTGTTCGCGTATCTGCACGACTGTTTAGTCTCGGGAGACTCTCGTTCATAGTCGTAGAGTAGAACACACCGGGTGATCACCATCCTACAGTCTCTAGGTTGGGTGATCTATTGGGGAAAATCGCATCTCACCCCATCGCAGTCACTACTTTCCTGTGTGCGCGACCATCCCTTGTCACAGGACGCCTGCTACCCTCCGAGGAACATGTTTTCCACCCTATCGGAGGAAGTCAGGGCCCTTGAGCAACGATCTTCCAGCCCGGCCTCGCCGTGGCTAAGGATAGTATGCCTCATGGCCAGCCTAGTCAACGTCCTCCAGCTTTGCCGCTCGAGTGCTTCTCATAGCGCCACTCTGACCACGTCAGCAGTGGTTCCCACTCCTGCTCCACCTGGTGGTGGATCGTCCGAGAGCGTTCCCGGACTGCGCGGCTTTGGTCTCCCAAGTCAGGGGCAAAATCCTCCACTCCAGAATCCGGGACCTTCATCTTACTGCATGGAAGCTGTCCGGAATTCCTCCAAACTTGCGGCCTTTCTGCAGACGATGCCTCACTGGCGGCCAAATCAAGGGGACAATCCACCTTCAGAACTTACTATTCTAGATTGTCCCGACAGTAGTGCGTCTCGGAAGCAAATCTCCTCGTTCTTAAATGTGCTCTTCGACGAAGGTAAACAGGTTAGCACCATCAGGAACTTTCGGTCGGTCATCGGTGGGATCCATACGGGTTTTCCCCGACGACACCACCCTATGCAACAATGATGCCGTGACGCACCTAGTAAGAGCTATGTCCCTATAATGACCAGTCACGAGGCTCCTCGCCCCATCCTGGTCTTTCAACGCGGTTCTCGAGGCGCTCGCACAGCCGCCCTTACTAGATCTAACTCACAACTCTCTCTCTCGTAGCGGCGGCCTCAGCCAGGCGGAGAGGTTTTCTCCAGGCCCTCTCAGTAAAACCGGGTCATATCAGTTTCGAGTCTCACGGGGTTAGACTGGTGCCAGACCCAGAGTTCGTACCCCAAAGCCAGGCTTTCGGGTGGCGGGAATGTTGACCAGGATAAGTATAGAAGCTCGTAAATACATAAAATAGAAGCTCGTAAATGTGACTTCATCCCAGGGGACATCTTCATCCGCGACATAAATAGTTTCTCCTTGGTAGAGGATGACAAGTTCTGGTGCCCAGATAGAGTACTCTAGTGGTATCTTCATAAAGTCAAGCTTCTAAGAACCTCAACGGCGGCTTCCAATGATACCATCTCCCGTTGACTGTCGAAAGTCATCTCGCCGCACGCACACGGGAACGTGAGAGCGCACAAAGACCGGGGGTAGGCGATATCGAGAGCTCTTTTCGCAGGGGTGTCCATCCAATATATCTTAAAAGCGGCAGCCTGGAAAACTCCTTCAAAACTTCGTCGCCTGTTACCTCACGGATACTCTAGCCGCCGAGGCGGCTTTCGGCCAAGCTACCAGAGCGAATTCTTCCATAAGCGCTTGCCGGCAAACGGGTTAACGGTGTTATTCTGCAAATCAGATGTTGTCCAGGGAAAGTACAGAAAGGCGATGTAAATTCTCCAAAACTTACCTGGTTTTGGGTATTTACGAGCTTCTATAATTATCCTGGTCAACATTCCCGCCACCCACCAGCACGGGTGGGAAGAACGCAGTCTCATAGGCACTTACTTACGTACCTACATATGTTTACCTCCAATTCGAAGGAGCCTACGCTCCCTTCAGGGTCTCCTTTGACTCCTTGATTAGTGTCTACAATCTTCGTTTGAGTCCTTCTAAAGCCAGGGCACGGTCACCCATTCTTCGGTCAGGAGTATCAATCACACAGTCCATTCTCATATTTGAACCCCAGTTAGAGAGATAGATTAAGTGAATTAATGGAAATCAGATGTTACCCAGGGTAATAGGGGGTATAGAAGCTCGTAAATACCCAAACCAGGTAAGTTTCGGGGAATTCACCTAATATGGTGAATGTCCAGTTCAATGTTAACGTCTCATACGCCTATTTAGCGTCGATAAACTTCCGCCGGAATGTTCTCTCTTTCATGAAAAGTGCCAAAAAAACAACTTTGGGCAGTTTTTATATATGTTACCAAATAAGATTGAAGTTTTTGTCACTTTGATGTTGAAGTGCATTAGTTCATTGGTGTGGAAATTGGGACAAATGAAGTAATTATAGACAGTTTTATGAGGTTCGGATTTAAGTCTTTGAGCTCAAATAGCTAAAATTCAAAAACTGTCATATGGAAAATTGAAGATGTTAAGAATGGACAACTTGTCAGCTATCCAGTGCGGCACAGTGATGCATGTGTATATTAGTAGCTTGTACCTGGTTAAAACTTCTAAGGACGTAGAGAACAACATTTTTATGATTTAGTGTGTTGGTCAATTGGGTAATTATATAGTATACCGGTAAGAGAACTGGCTTGTTCAAAACCGTTGAACCGCTAGTATAATATATCATCCAAAACTAATTAAAATCCAGATGCTTTGGAAAGAGCACATTGGAGGATTGAATTTCTAGTACCGTGACATCGTACATGGAGATCATAGCGCAAAAGGGATAAAGTTCCACATTTTAGTTGAGCGTGATATAAAATATATATATATATTCATGGCCAATGAGGGAAAGGACGTTACGTAATATTGAGGGAGTGGATGGTGTTACTTACTGTAGTATTCCAGTGAGGATTTTTGGAGTGGCATTTGAATCACAATTTGATGGTGACATTTGAAAACTTATGTTACAAGGTTAACATTTTTATTACATTACTGTATGTTATAATTTAAACATTTTTGTATTTTGGCATAATTTCTGATTGCATGTACCATATTCCACTTACGATATTCTGTTCGAATCTAGTGAATTTCAGCTCATACCAGCCAAGCTGGTGAGGTTATGCAGTCACATTACGTATATCTATCTATCTATATATCTGTCTGTTCACAATTTGCAAATTGCTTCTTCTCATACAATGTTTCATGGATTGTTATGAAAGTTGGACACAATGTTCGTTGGGTGGTGGTACATTTGGGATGTTCAAGAACTTGCGGCCAAAGGTCATTTAGGGGTTATTTTGGGTCATTGTTTGGAAATCCTCAAAATTCTTCTTCTCCCAGACATTTATTAATGTTGGCTAAAGCTGCTCACAGTTATCGTTGAGTAGTGGGCCCTCTTGTGGTGTTCAGGAATTGCTGATGAAAGGTTACATAAGGGCCATTTAGGTCCATTTTTAGAATATATGCAAAAAACTTCTATTCCTACAGTCTTGTATGGATTTTTTTAAAGTTGTTCAGAATTATTGTTGGGTATTTGTTCATTTGGGGTGCTCAGGAATTTGAGGGAAAAGGTTATCATTTGGGCCCATGTTTAGAAAATATGCAAAATACTTATGTTCCTACAGTCTTGTATGAATTTTTTGTTCAAGTTGTTCAGAATTACTGTCGGGTAGCATTCATTTGGCGTGTCCATGAATTTGATGACAAATGTTATTTGGGCCCATTGTTAGAAAACATGTAAAATACTCCTCCTATGATTTTGCATGGATTTTTGCAACAAATGCTCAAATTATTGACAAGTAGTGGTCCATTTGGGGTGTTTGGAAATTAAAGGTCATTTGGACCCATTGTTAGAAAACATGCAAAATGATGCTTCTATGGTCTTACATGGATTTTTGCAACAAATGATCAAATTATTGACAAGTAGTGGTCCATTTGAGGTGTTTGGGAATTAAGGGCCATTTGGGTCCATTGTTAGAAAACATGCAAAATACTGCTCCTATAGTCCTGCATGTAATTATCAAATTGTTAATATTGTCAATTATTAGAGCTTTTTTTACGAATTAAAAGACCATTGTTAGAAACATGCAAAATGTGGCTCCTGTGATATTGCATGGAAGCTAGTATAGTCTTTACAAATGACAATGTGTAAACATTTCAGGTCACGTCAACTATAGTACATTCAGTAAGTAGTTGATGACACCCATGGTATGAGCACCTGCACCATTTGTGCTCTAGTTTATTGTAGTAGGCACAGAGTTAGCTTATAACTAACCACAACAGCTAATTATTACATATTCAGCACCGATTCGTGTATGCAAAGTAGGATATGCTAATATGCACATTGACATCAGAAGGATTTGGCAGATTTGAAACCTTCATACACCAAACTATACGGTATTGTAACCATATCATTTCTGTTCAAATACTGTACATGTGAGAAGTGACAGTACCGTACCAGCTGCTGTAATGTGTGTAATAATACTGTACATCAAACTTTAATTAGAAAGCTGTTCTAACATCGTTTTACAATCTTGAGTATAACCCGATTACAAAAGTTAACATGCTCTCTTTCAACACTGACAGGTAGTTTTCAATCACATTTTCAGAATGAGGTTTAATTTCTTTCCACCTTGTTTCTTAACCATAGCAAATAACAAACCGTGTCAACATATTTGATTACAAACATTGCTTTTTAATTAAAAAGTGTTGCTGAACCAGTAATCTCATAAATATTAAACAAGGTCAAACCAGGAAATGACACATGTTTGAGTCATATCCTAACAAAACTAACTTCACTGAAAATATGTGATTCATCCATACATTTCAACTACTAACATCTCAGGAATTACATATTCTTCTTCGAATAGCATGTGTAATCCAGCAATACTTTATTGATATGGTACAGTTAAAAAAAACAAGTAGAAGCCCAATCGAGAAGCCCAGCTGGAAGACACAGTTGACACCCAGTTCAGAAGCCACAGTTGAGAAGCTCAGTTGAAACCCAGTTGAGAAACCCAGTTGGAATACCCAGGTAAAACCCAGTTGCGAAGCCAAGTTGGAAGACCCAGTTGACATACCCTTTTTGAAGACACAGTTGGAAGACCCCGTTGAGATAACCTTTTAAAGCAAGTTGTACCCCAGTTAAGATGCCCTGTTAAGAATCCCAGTTGAAGATCCAGTTGGAAAGCCTAGTTAGAACCCAGTTGAAAAACCCAGTTGGAAGACACAGTTGAAAAATCCAGTTGAGAAACATTGTTGAACCCAGTTGAACTGGGTTTAACTGGAATTTATACCAGGGAGCTGGAAGACTTTGTATTAATATTTCCATGGTTATTTGGCTTGTAATAACATGGCACAGATGTGGATGAACTTCCATGTGATGTGGAATATGCATGTAGTTACACTGTATAATATAATTTGATCTGTACTGTAAAGGACTCCTTACAATGAAATGATCTATAGTTTTATACATTCATATTATATTAGATACATATTATATGAATGTATTAACACTACGCACTGCTCTGTACTGTAATGTATAACTTACCATGAAATGGTTCCAGTTTCTGTTCTTTGGTTAAAACTGTTCCTATCCCATTAGATGCGTTGCATAATACCACAGCTATATGTGTCGATGGTAGTAGAACATAATTATCTTCTTTATATATGGAACCATTTACCAGTATCGTATAGCTGCGGACATTTGGATTTGCATCACATATGCATGTTAATCTGAAGTGATTACCTGTTTCATTATTAACCAGTAAATTACAAGAAGGTGCATCTGTGAACAAGTTAAATACATCATTTTTAGCACATTGCATAAACACAATATCATTTTATAGACTTTCTTTACGATTTTCTATAGAATTTCTATATAATTCTTTAGAATATTTACACGTTTTGCATAGTTTCACTATAAAAAGTTTATAAACCTTCTGACCTTTGTTTGCTAGCAGTCTATACAAAATACAGTGCATTACTTTCAGCTGAATGTCAAGCCGAGCAACATGACAAACACTGCACACATGTTTCCAATGTATGAACTGAACGGTAATGTTTCACATTCAAATATATGTATTACAATACACAGGTGTATGAAAAAAGGAAGACGAACTTCCCTGTCCCCAACAAGGAATTATTATCGAAACAAAATAAATCTCCTACATAATTTACACAGAGGTTTGAAAATATATAATTACATTTCTACAATTTCTAATATTTTATAAAATATTAGTAAGGTCGTAATTATTCTTTATAATTCTATAGAAACACTGGTTTATATACACAGTGTTTTACCCCATCGGTTTGTATACAATTGTATAGAAAATATTGGTTTCTGTAGCATTCTAAAATTCTTTAAAACTTTTTGTATGTAGTTCTATATAATTGTATAGCATTTCTATCGCATTGTATATAACTTGTTTGTGAAGATGATTTTACACTGATCAGGTACGTTGTATGTATGGGGCATAGCATATTCAGGCCCACATTTTTGAACACGTCTGAAATATTTTGAGAGGGAAGACAATGGGGATGAAATGGGGAAGAGGTTGGATGGATTTTGGGGTCTAAATGCTGTGACCGTCTCAACTACTAGCCACATAAAACAACAAATTGTATTTTTTACGTTTTCCATTTGTTTTGCGATCGTAGGTTGCTTGGGAAGTGGTTGCGAGGGGAGGGGTTGGTTTCGGTTCTTTGATTTCAATTTTAGAACCCCAATTCAATACCAACATATTCATGTATAGGTTGCTATCGATGAAAATACCTTAATTTTGAGCTATCTCTTTTTTTTATATTTCGATCTACAGTAGATAAGAATTTTATTTCCGTTAATATTAAAACATATCCATTTACAGTACTTAACAATTTTGAAAACTGAGTGGAAGGGTTAATAAACGCGTGCTAAAAATTTGCCCTCCCAAACTGTTTGCTTGACCTCAAATTGTCCCCCCGCCACTTTCGAAATCCTGGTGTCCCCACTAGTCATACATAACCTCTTATTACATAACATATAAGTGTGCTTGCAAATCGCATAAAGGTACCTGACCTCCCATCACTCGTAACGCGATAGCTCTCTTTAGTTCCTTATAGAGTTATGGCCGTTGATTCCATACAAAATCGGCGGAACATATCTGACATGAAAGCCACACAAATCTTCTTCACAACGTTGTATGTAAACAAGAACGTGAATCTGTTGTAAAATATGATCTGTCCACTGTGCACACACACAAATGAATATTGTTATCTTGACAGGTTTTTTTTAATATGTAGTTAGAAAGTACACTTTACGGTGTAAATGTTAGAATTCGTCTGTTTTACCAATTAATGTAGGAGATATCCGAAGACCAGATAGCTTCTGGGTTTTTTTTCGTTCGCAAAATGAAATGCATAATACATATAATGTGTATTACTCTGGCCAAAGGCTACATGTAAAAGATGTGCATTGGTTTTTCAAGCAGCATATTATGTGGAATATGATATTAACTCTTTCGCATGGTATAACGTGGCCTAGTCCACAAGAAATACATGACACCGGTTTATCCTCCAGGTTTGGTATTTACTTTAATGTACTGATGATTATTCTCTCATCTACATGCGTCCAGGGATCTCCTTATCGTAATGCTGCATTTTAAAACCCGTTTTATGTTTGTGGAAGGGACGATTGGTTGTTGCAGAAGAGATTATGTGGAAATAACTGGTCTTTAGTAAGCTAAACAATGCAGCATTAGGCTAACGGAGAATCTGGCGACATGAACGTTATACATCAATATGACATTTACACTAGTATTAACGTTTTGTTTGGTATAACATCCTGTCCACTGGTAATATAAGTGAGTGTTTCATCCTGTAGGATTGGTAATAGTTTAATTTATTACTGAATACTCAATGATTTTCATTATAAACTAATATACTCACACATGACATTTACACTAGTCCTAACACTTTTGTCTGGTATAACCTCCTGTCCACTGGCAATACATGTCAATGCTATATCGCATAGGTTTGGTATGTAGTATAGTGTACTGGTGATTATTCTCTCATCCGTTTGTGATAGGTATGTAGTGACACCTGCAGTCCTCTCCTCGTCATTAATCTGCCAGCTCAATTGCCAGCTGATTGTACGAAACATGCATATTCATTATAATGTTTGCCGTTGTAAAAGTGTGATATTTGTCTACGTAAAATTTACAGAGACCTATCACCTAAAACGCCCTTTCAACGAATACATGCAGTGGGTTCGATGCATAATTAGCGTTAACATACATACAGCCCGTACCATATGTTTAAAGACGGTAATGTAAAATAGATACACTATTCATATTGTAGATATTGAAAGCGACTGTTTCACAGTAACCGTTGCTTTTGCCAGTGAGTTATTATTAGTGTGTTGAGTGCAAAGTCTCCGCTGTTTTCTTCATAAATGGAGAACGTTTGCTTCTCCGGAAAATGTACTGAAACTTCTAGTCGAGGTATATTTCATAGCACAATAGAGGTCCACACATATTTATAATGCATACATTATCTATTGACAATATACGAGCTGACAGTATGATTAATATTGAATTTGTGAAATGACTTCAGCAGCAAATGTCATAATGTTTAATTATGTTCATATATCTATTCAAATATACCAAAAGGCTACATACATTGAATGGAGTCAAACTCAATGATTGCAACATTTTTGAACAAAATTGTTTAAATTTTAATTTTCAAATATATGTAGGCCTAGATATAACTGAGTACAGTCTTTA